>CAUHTR010001532.1:0-76518 GCA_959609185.1 Schmidtea polychroa | reverse complement strand
GGCTGAAATTTAATTATAAATAATATATAACCATTCAACACTTTAAAGGTACAACTGGTCCCCTGAGAATATATATTTTTAAAAAGTTATCCATATTATTTTTAAATTAATATAATTTTTTTTTCATAATAATTACACCTAATTCTGTTTTTACACGATAGAATGGTTCCCGAGAAATTCGTGTAAAAAAAAATCGTGTAAAAAAAGATACTGGCCAAGTACAAAAATAATAGATTGGTTCTAGACCTCAAAAAATAAGTTAAAATTAGACTAAATAATATAAAAAAAAATATTGTTGTAGTTATTTTAAGAATTTATGTTTTCTGCGATTTTGCTACATAAGTTCTTCTAGGCATTCTCTTCCAAAAAAGGCCGCTTTCATCTAAATTCCAAACTTGGTCTGGAGTATATTCTCCATCTTCAATAATTTTTTTTAGTTTTTCGGGAAATTCTTTAGCAGCCAATTCATCAGCGGATGCAGTTTCTCCCTTAATTTTTATATTGTGGAGAGCGTGTCTTTTTAAAAAACCAGTCATCCAACCAGTACTTGCGGAAAATGCATGTTGTTTTGACTGAGATGATGTATCTGGATCAATTTCCTGGATACGTTTATAGATTCTTAATGCTGTCTGCTTGATAGCAAGTCCGTCTACTGGTATTCTCTTTTGGGATTTGTCTTCTATCCAGATTACCAAAGCTTTTTCCATTTTCTCTTTAACAACATCCCTTACATACGATGATGACTTTGCACTTAATTTTGTTCCAGAACATACTGATGCTCTAATTGCAGTTTCATTTTTTTAATTGTTCTTACAGTAGCTTCATGGATTCCGAAATTATTTCCCACAACCGTTGCGCCTTGTCCCGTTGCAAGTTGATCTAAAATTTTGATTTTGGTATCTAAGCTGATCGCTTTCCTCATTTTTAATGCAGGAGAATTATGTAACATGGGTGTGGCTACCAAAATATATTTTATTAATCAAAAATGCAAAAATCTAAAATTAAATATTTGAAACTAACCTGTTATTGGTCTACCAAAATTATATGAGCTTCTACTTTATTTTACTTAGCACTTGTTAAAAATCAGCAAAAACTAACGATCTTTCAATTATAATTGTCAAATAGGAACTAAATTGTGTGTAAACAAACAAAACAAAACAGCTGATGCTTGAAATTTACTTGCTTGAAATTTACTCGTACAAAATTGTTCTAGTAAAGTTCAAGCTATTTTAGCGTGGTGAGTTGACTGTCATCGTGGTGAGTTGACTGTCATCGTGGTGAGTTGCTCTCTTTTTACTTTAAAAAAATTCATTGAAAAAAAACGTGTTAAATCCAATAATTCATGTAAAAAAAGTAATTTTGTTTTTTTTGTATTCGTGTTATTTCAAATTATGTCGTGTAAAAATAGAAATATTTTTTCGTATTTACTCGTGTTATTTCAAATTCGTGTAAAAATAATTCGTGTAAAAACAGAATTAGGTGTATTATTATTATATTATTTTATTATTATTACATCATTGCCATATTATTATATTCTGTTTACGAGATTGTTTTCTATTATTTATTTCTTATGCTATTCCAGTTCGTATTTAATAAATAATATCTGAAATTATTAGTCTTGATATTCATATATGAATTAATAATAATTAATAAATTTATAGTATTGGACAGAGAACACTCAGTTTAATTGTGATGCCTAATAAAAATACCAAAATAATTATAATTTTTTAATATAAATTAATATAAATAATATTTCAAAAAATTTTAAAAATTTCAAAAATATTAATAATAATAATATACCATTGCGACATGTTGTGTGTGACTTTGTGTGTGACCTTGTGACTAATACCGATAGAGGGACAAAATATCTTGTCGGATAAACTCTTTTTTTAATATTTGCGACTAATACCTATTATGGTGACAAAATATCTTATTTACAAAATAAATTATTTTTAAGTATGTTGCAACTGCCTTAAATGTCGGATGAGCGCTTTGTAAATAATAATATCTGTGTGAAATATTTTGCAAAGTCATAACCAAGATATAAAACTTCGAAATTCAATGTCTTTATTAGGAATCACTAATTTTTCAACACACTATTGTTCATTTAATTGTAATATAATAATTTAATGTAATATAATAAACAAATAAATAATAACAAAAGCATTAGCAGCAAAATGTTTATTTAATCAAATGAGAAAATAATCCCTTTTAATTATGTTCAAATGTTCATATGGTTGGTGATTTTTCATTTTATATTGATTTTCTGCTTTTTCATTGGTTTAAATTTTATTAATTAAAATTTAAAGTCTAAATTAATATTGAAAGTTTGTAAAAAGATTTTTCCTTTAAAAAAATAATAACTCTAAAAATAATTCCAAATTAAACACTTTGTTTATATTATATTATAAATTATATTATTATTAAAATACTAAAAAAATATTATTAGAGTACTAAAAATTGTCATTATTCATCATTCTCTGTGTATTGCTAACAAAACTCTAATGGTACGTTGTCTATAGGTTGCCAACCATTTTTAAGGAAACATCATAATAAAAATAATCATTTTATTCACAATCGTCACGCAAAGAACTTAAATTCGTTTTTTAAATGATTTTGTGAGCAAACTTTGAGGATATCCACAAATCATAAATTAAAGTCAAAACCGGAATATGAAAGAAATTAATTAGATAGTCAAAGTAAATTACATCAAACCCCGATAAAAATATTTTCCTACACATATATATGTAATCTCATATATATTGTCTTCGGCCATTAATGTCAATTATAAGTTATAATGCGCAAGACAATTATATGCGACTATCACATCCAGTTGAAAATATAATGATATTATTTAATATAAAGAAATGATTTCTTAATGAAATAATAATATTTAAAGTTATATTAAAGTTATTATTAATCATTAATTAAAAAAAATCAACGTCTTCTCAATTGTTTTATAATTACCAGTAAAATCTTTTATCCTTTTCACCATTGGTCTATTTTCATTCTCAATTTTCTTGACCTTTATAGAATTTAGATCAATAATTTGTTTTCTATTTAACACTATTTTCGACGCTGCCTTTTTCAAATATTTTAATATTTTTGTTAATTAAATAAAAATATTAAGCTAGTTTGAAATGAAAATATTGTTAGGACCTATAAAAGTTTCAGTAATAATAATATTTCAACTTTGACTCGGTGTGTTTCACATTTAATAATCAATACTAAAAAATATTGAAACATTGTTTGCAACATAAATTTTAAAATTACAAAGAAATTAAATTTTCAAGACAATTAATTTTAAAAGTTTTCCTTTTCCACTGTGTTTCCATTTGGAGTCAATTTGCCAAAGTAATCCTAACTGATTCTTAGCCTATCAATTTCTAATTTCTCTTTTGTCAAAAGATGAATTTTGTTTTCTATTTCACGATGATTGTTGAGATAAATAAATTTTAATTAATTAATTAATAGTTTTGCATTTACACTATCGAAGGACACACTATCAGTTTAAAATTATGTGATTCATATTTAAATTTTGTAATTACGATCTGCTTCCACTTTTTCTTGAATATGTCTATTTCACACTCGCAATTTAATAATTTCAATATTTAAAGAGTCGGCCATAAAGTACATCACGCTATTTTTGACCATATTGAATCCCTCCCTCCCCATCTCACAGACTATTACAAATCTCGGACCCCTCCTCTAAAGTATGTCACACTTTCGAAAAAAACTTTTTTTTAATTAACACCGAATTAAAATTTAACCTAAAACCACTTCAGTATTAAAGTATAAAATTCACCGTAAAATTAGATTAGACAATTATATAATAAACATCAAAAAATTAAAAAAAATTAAAAAAATTAACGTGTGACGTCACACATGGCCTAAACCCCTCCCCTGTCACACACTGTCACATTTTCTTACACCCCCTGGAGCGTGAAGTACTTTATGGACCGCCAAAATATTCTATTGCTATATTAATTATATACAATTTTATATAATTATTTTGGTGGCCGGACAAAATGTCACCGGACAAAATGTCACCGGACAAAATGTCACCGGACAAAATGTCACCAAACAAAATGTCACGGACAAAATGTCGTGGACAAAATGTTAAGGTGGAAAAAATGTCGCGGACAAAATGTCGCGGACAAAATGTCGCGGACAAAATGTCGCGGACAAAATGTCGCGGACAAAATGTCATGGTATAAATGTTGTTGATAATATACCATTGCGACATGTTGAGTGGGATCAGTACCATTGCGACCAATACCCATAGGGGGACAAAATATTTTGTCGGATAAACTCTGAGTATGTATATTTTGTCCACGACATTCTGTCCACTGCATTTTGTCCATGACATTTTGTCCACGACATTTTGTCCAATTAACATTTTGTCCACGACATTTTGTCCCAGAACCATTATTTTTATACATTTATATAGATCTAATAACTATTTACTTAAATTTCCACCTTTTATCAAAAATAAATATTTTTTAGATGAGAGTAAATGAGTAAATTTTGTAAAATCACATTGTTTATACTTAAATGCAGGGACCTTTTAAATAAGCAATTCTTAACAGAACACCGTTTCAAGAAACCTAATATTTTGGTACATAATTATAAACCTATACTATAACTTTGATTCCTTATCTTAAATAACGCTAATTCGCATTAAAATGTAATACTTCTTCGAAACATTGTATTGTTTTTCCTCATTTGTTCGTTTTCTTTTTTGCTGTCTCTCTAAAAATACATTAGGAAAATCTCACCATCAAATTTATTTCACTGTGTTTGAACCTCTCTTCTTGCATCTACTTTTAATTTCCAAAAACATCTATTACTTACTCATTTGCCTTAAATGTGATGTAACTAACATTGTTAAATCCTTTTGAAACTTCCTAATTCGATTCAATAAACACATCAAATACAAAACTATCAAATAACAGATAGAAAAACATACACAACAGACCTTAATTCCCAGAGTTTCGAAATGCCGAATTCTAGAAGATATTTTTAAATTTTCGAACCATAGACTTTCGTCAAAAATGAAACCATCTATCAATACAGCTTTCATAGATTTAAATAAATTTAAAATATTTTTTTTTCAATTTTTAAAATTTTAATAATTACTTAATAAAAATAAATCTAAAATACTATATTTTTAAAGTAGCATACCATTTTTTAAAGTTTTTAAAAGTTTTAGAATTTCGAAAATATATAATATAGGAAATTAAATTGTTAGTCTAATACTATCAACTATTTTCAAAATTAATTAAATTAAAATTATACAAAATCAAATTTATTACTCAAGCAACGTTGTTTAAACTTTAAATTGTTAGAAAAATCTGATGAAAAATTTAAGAAAATCCAAATATAAAGAACCGTTGCAAATACTTGCGATCACTCTGTAAACCATTGATGTAAATAATTCCCAATACTAGCACTGATTGACTAACACTTGATAAAGGCCGAGCTGAAAGTTTGTTGTAATATTTTATCATTATATTGATTTATTATCATAAAATGACAAAAAACTAAAGAAATAATTAATTAATAATTAATAATTATTTCTAATAAACCGAAATAGATTATATATATTTTTCTTAGTTATGATAGTTGATTTTAATTAACAACATTTCTCGGTTATCATTCAAGCACTTAAAATTATTCTAATTTACACAAGTTATTGATAAAAACAAAACAATAACAATAAATATGGGAAATTAATTGTCGCAAAATTAAGTGCCTCATCTATTGTTAAATAAAATGGACTCTCATTAATCAAAATGACAGTTATTTCAACAACAAAAAGAAAGTAACCAAGAGTAACCAAGATGGAAATTGTATCTAATTGATGGGAATATTAGACAAACCAAGTCACACAAGGACGAACCTATCTACAAAAACGACCAAATGAAACATACATTGATAACTTAATAAATGAAAAATGGCGCCGGTTTTCAAATTTTATGCGCGCCGTTTTCCCATGTGAGGAGTGAGTCTGAAAAATAATAATTTTTCGTTATAACACTCTATTATAAATTGAGAAAATCTGAGAACTGGGATTTCAATTAGTTCAACCCTTAGATATTCTCACGTAATCCGCTTACAGAATGGAACAGTTAATGGGGAAATTTCGCGAAGTTCAATCATATTTTACTTACTGGAATAAAAATATAAAATCTGATATAATTATATCCTAGACTAGACATTATTTCTAGTTAATAATTTATTATTGCCAGGATTTGTTTTAATTTTAGGTTGAGAATTAAATTAATTTTTTTAGAAAGATTTTTAATCTTACTATGATTTCTTTCTTTAAATATCTAAAACAAATCTAAATAATAATGATGCTAATAATATTGAAAATTGTCAAATAAAATAAAAAAATTACTATTATTATTATTAAAAAAATCTTTTGCGTGAGTTTAGCCTCATTCAAAAATCGTGTCTGCTGACGTAACCAAGTTGATGAAGATGGCTTTGGAAAATACCTGGAACTTCTTTGGTTGAATAACGAAAGTTGGTATAGACTAAGTTCTTTACCTTCACTCTGTTAATTTCATTTGACATTTAAATGAAAAAATGTCCCAATCAAAATCTTGAAAGCCACTTTTAGACATGAAGTCGATTAGGGAGCTGATGAATACATTTCCCAGGCCAAAGCCACAATTTTAATAGTTTCATACTAATTTGTCTAAAAGCACTATATTTATAATAAGGAAAAAGTATACTTTTAAATAATTTATTTGCTAAGGACCCGCATACATTTTTCACAGATCCACCAATTTCACTCTATTTCCCTGCTTCAGACATATACTTTCCGTAACAACAACCTACCAGTAAACATTTTAGTCCACTTTATTTCTTTTTAAAAATAAATGGTATTAATAAAGAGTAATAATACTTAATTAATATAGAACTTAAGTCACTAGGTCATTTTATTTTTTATATCCTAAAAATCGGTGCTCACAATATTTCGCGCAATAAATGCCCAGTTCTTTTCCATTTTGGTGTTCACATATAATAATAATAATAATAATAATAATAATAATAATAATAATAATAATAATAATAATAATAATAATAATAATAATAATAATAATAATAATAATAATAATAATAATAATAATAATAATAATAATAATAATAATAATAATAATAATGATAATAATAATAATAATAATAATAATAATATTAATAATAATAATAATAATAATAATAATAATAATAATAATAATAATAATATTAATAATAATGATAATAATAATAACAATAATAATAATAATAATAATAATAATAATAATAATAATAATAATAATAATAATAATAATAATAATAATAATAATAATAATAATAATAATAATAAAAACATATTATAGCAATAATGATAATAACAGTTAAATAATTTATTTTCTATTTAAAAACACGTTAACAGACTTCCTGTTCCCATCGACTGACATTGCATTCTAATTGTAAAGTAAAATTGTTTAAATTAAATGAAACAAACTTATAATTTTCAGAAACATCTTTTTATCATATTATCGAGAAAAACCTCTACAATTGGTTTTAATGGAACCAGTTTTGGATTCCTTGCAAAAGGTTTGTCAAGTCGATTCTCGAAATAAAGTGTAATTAAATGTCAGTGTAGCATTTTAATTATTCTCGGATGTCTGATAATTGCTGCTGTGTACAATTAGAATAAAATTTATCAAATTTCGTGACCTATACAGTTTTATCAAATAATATTTTTTATCCATTTAAACAACATTTGTTGAATGATTGCTGCAACCATTAGCAAACCTACTTTTACAGTATTTTATGTTGAATTGATAAAACAAATAATAATTGACATCAAGAACTGGAATGAATTTTCGTAAAGTACTTCAACTCCAAAATATGAATTTCATGCATATTCCATTTCTATAGTTTGAAATGATTCAATATGACATAACCAGCGTTAGTCTTCGTTGCTTTTGTATTTATTATATCCATTTACATGATTTTCATGATTTTCTAAAGTTTTCTAAAATTATCCACAATATTTCGACAAAAACATTTTTTAAAAACAATTACAATAAATTTTATCAAATTTCGTGACCTATAGTTTTATCAAATTATATTTTTTATCCATTTAAACAAAATTTGTTGAATGATTGCTGTAACCATTAGCAAACATACTTTTACAGCATTTTATGTTGCATTGATAAAACAATTTAAAAGTTAATATATTATTTATAAATATTATTTACAAATAATGCTATTATTAATATATAAATTAATATATAATTTTAAAAATTATTTAATTGAAATTGAATGTTTAATTTAATATGATCTTGATAATATAGCCGAAAATATTTTTGATAAAGTTATATTTAAGGATATTATAATCCAGTACATCTATATCTTTGATAATGAAGAATTTTAGGTAAATACTTACTTTACTGTTCAGCTGCAAAATTCATTAATTTAATGAATACTTGACAAAAAAGCTTATTATTTCAGTTCATGACAGTACACGAGAAGAGATACTAGTAAACTGTAATAAAATGTACTGAACGCTAAGATACCTAAACCTCTCAAGGAAGTTATCAACATAGGAACCTGAAATATTTATCGTATGTAATCTTTGATAATAAACAAGAACTCAAAAAGCCGATAGGTTATTACTCAACATGCTATTTCTCACGTTTTCCCAATATTAATGACATGCTTTAGAAAATCAAAGAAAACGTCTATGTAAAATGATGATACCCTCAAATTCAACCGCGACCGACAATTTATCACCTAACCACATCTAAAGCCTGAGAGAAACTATTACAATTAACCAAGTTTCCATTTAGATGTACAAATGCCTTGTCTCATTTCCGAAGGACACCAAAGAGATTAATTCAAATCTCCTTATCATAAGATCCAAATCAGTGGTGGATCCATAGAATAGGATATGGGAGAAAAAGCCTTTTCCCCCAAATAGTAAGCAAGAATTGTTCATACATTTTTAAAAGTTTGACAGCTTTTTATTACTGGTTATGAGGAAAATTACATTTTATACAAAAAAACTTCCAACTTCTAATGTCATTAAACAAATTTCGAAATTACAACTTCAAGTTATTTAAATACAATATATTAAAACAATAGATATTAAATATTAAAACCGACTTAAAGAACTACTAGTTTAACTACTTGGTTCAGATTGTTGAAAAGTTCATTCTAGGTCTCAATTTTTACTAGCAAGTATTTCTTCATCAGAAAGATCTTTTACAATTTTAACACTTTTTCTAGCACATGAAATAGTTAGGTTGGACTCTTTGGCATTGGCATTTTGTTTCATTTCTTTTTTAAAGGATCATTTGACAATGGTCAACTTTCCACAAGGCTATTCGTCTTTTACAAATATTGTCTTCATCCATTTTGGGGAAAATCTTGTAACTGTAAATGTTATTTTTAAAATAGAATACATTCATTCCTCGATTTATGTCAAATGAAATACTCTTTTGCTCAGTCTCGCAGTGAAAGTTTTTATATCTTTATAAAGTGTTCGAGCCTTTTCGGAAGTAAAATCTCAACTTAGTAATTGGTTACTCATATTTCTATTTATTATCTACATTAATAAAGTTTTTTCATTATACCTATTAATGTTCTAGTTTTGAAATATAATTTTAAGGTTAATGTCCCTACCTAGGCTGTATTTACACGAATTTCCCCATAATCCCTAAGACATATGGGATTTACTAATGAAACAGCCATGTCTAACAGTGTATGGTATTTTTTATTATTACTGACATTCAAAATGGAAAAAAGATATAACATTAATAGAAAATCAAGTGGGAAATGAAATTATGCGAGGTATATCAATTTCTTTACAAGAATCTTGGAAACCCACGAGTAATATAAGAATGAGAGCATATATATATACCTGCAGGAAATATGCGGGAAAATACGGTAATTTATAAAATAATTTTTATGTGATTATTTATTATTTAAAATATTTCTTATTTATTATTATTATTATTATTATTATTGTTTATATAGGGTTTTTAGTTTAAATAGATTTTTTTTTAATTGATGAGTGTTTTTTTTAATTTATGAATATTTTTTTTAATTGATGAATATTTATAAAAATATTTATTTTGAATTCATTTTTGTAAACACGAGTAAAATGTATATTAACGATAAACCAACAAGATTCGGTAAATAAATAAAGTTAAAATGAAAATATTTATTCCTCGAATACATTTATACCACCCAAACATTTTATAATATTGTTTGTAACATGCCTCACATAATTTTCGCATTGTTCTACCGTTAGGATGTTTTTAAAATCATCGATAATTCTCAAAAGCTCGACATCAGTATTTGGTTTTCGTGATCTTACAATACCTTTCCATTGAGAAAACATGAATTCAATGGGATTGAAAAATGGACTATAGGGTGGTAGAAACTTAATTTGGTGTCCTTTCGATTCAATAAAGGTTGAAATTTCACTACACTTATGAAATGAGACATTATCCATAACTATTGTCACATTCGTTAAGTTTTCAAAAGTTAAAATTTCACATAGTGTTTCCATGAATTCCAAACAAGAAACTCGATTTCCAGCTGTATTTAAAGCTGCATAATGGATTAGCCCGCCTTTCCACATACAAGCCATAACGGTTTTATTTCTTGATTTGATTCCTGGAGCTATCTCAATGGCCTTCTTCCCTTTTTTTGATCTTCCATAATGTTTCCTCATTGTTACTTGGAAACCTGTTTCATCAAAGAATAGAAATTTTTTTCCTTCATTTACTTTCTCGAGGAACCAGCTACTGTATGTTCTTCGTTCTGCAACCAATGTCTCTGTAATTGCTGCATTTGAAATCTTTGAAATTCTCTTAATTGAAAAATTGAAACTTTCAATATAACTCGATATTGTTGCCTCGCATACCGACACTGCAAACCTCTCGAATACTTTTAACTTGATTTCATTTAGGGTTAAACTGCAATTCTCAAGCAACAAATCTTTTATAAACGTTATGTTTTCCACAGATAACTTTTTTGGTCTCCTTCCACCTACCTTTAATTTTTCAACTTTGCCCGTTTTGCAAAAATCCCCATATATCTTCACTACACTCGAATATAACACATTAAATGTCTTGGCTACCGAAGTACGAGTAAGATTCCCACCTTCTAACGCTTGAATTATATCAAGACGTTTTTCATCTGAGATATTTTTGGACCTTCTGTCCGATATACAAGTTGGTTGGTCCATAAAGGGTTCACAGAAAAACATTCATTAATTAAAATAAAACATTCATTAATTAAAATAAAATATTCATCGATTAAAAAAAAATACTCATCAATTAAAAAAAAATATTCATTAATTAAAAAAAAATCTATTTAAACTAAAAATCCTATATGTTGAACGGAACATGTTGGCTCTGACAAACTCGCTCTTGTATTGTGCATCATATTCTTTCGAAGCATCAGCTAAGCCTTTGACTTGATTCCTCATATAGTATATTTTGAATTTTTACTTTACATTATTAGAAAACCTTTCTCGTGTTCTATGTGATTTCTTTTTCAGTAGAATGCCACTCATTATTTATATCTTTCAGATACTCATTTAAAACTTACAGAAAACATCTTAATTTTCAACACAAAATCACCATAAATATTACCTAATACAAGATTAGATCATTTATAATAAGTGCCCTCTCTGTTTGTTGTATAAGGACAGATTTTTTATAATCAAATTTTAATAATTTCATCAATATATATAATTTCCCAATAATTTTTGAAGCACTGATATTTATATAGGACTGGTAAAACAATCATTTTGAAAATTTTTTAATTTCTGCAAATATTTATTAAAACAAAACCAATCAATTAATGTTAAAAAATTAATAAATTAATCTATTAAAATTTCAATCGTTCTCAATTAATATAAAATTTAGGCAAAATTTTAATAAAATAAATTGTTTTTCTCAGACGGTTTATAATGTAATGAATAAATTATTAAAATTATTAATTTGTTTTGTTAAGAGACAAGCGATGATAAACACAAAATTTAAATTTAAAAATTTAAGAAAAATATCATTTGCCAAAGAATATCTTAAATAATTTATTAAAAAAATTAATTTTATTTTTATAAATATGATAATTGACACGGATAAATGTAATGATTTTAATATAGAATATTCATTCAAATTAGATTAATTATTTTTTAAATTTAAAATAATTTTATCAGTAATTAACAAATGTTTTCCAACAATAGATTCATTATTAATCTTCTGTCTCCCGGATACTTACTCTTATGCAAATCCTACAGATAAGCTTTGAACTGGTCTCGAAGTTTCAAAGGGCTTTTGAATATTAAATAATATTTTAATCTAAATAATTAAACTCAACCTTTCTTTTTTTTAAAAATAATTCCAATTTGAATTTTCTAGAAAAAAATAATTTGATTATATTATCTAAAACCTTTCTTTTATCTGACAAATGTTTCACTATTACATCTCAGAATTTTAAATCCAATAATGAATAATGAGATGTAAAAATTCTGGGATATTTTCTTTAAAAAATTATTTATTGTATAATAAAAAAAACATTTTAATCAATTAAATAAATATTGTATTAATTTTATTATAATACCCGGGTTCCAATAAATAAAAATTTCAAGTATCTGCTGGGTTGACATTAACCACTTGCCTACAGGGTCGTAACAAGGCATTATTGCGCCCTGTGCAGTTCATATATCTGGCGCCCCTAAAACCCGAATTCAAATCAGCCTACTATAATAATTATAATATTCATGTTGAGATTGTTAACTATGTATTCATCTCCAGTTATTATAATAGGTGGTAATGCTCTTAAAATTCTGTTGCTAATTGAAAAAATGACAGGAGCCCATTTTGTGGACTAACAGTTTTCAATATACACACCTACGAAGGCACGTTAATGGACCATTCCAATCAGCAATGTTAAAGATAGGCTAGTTAGTGTGTCGGTTTTTTCGTGCAGGCCATTTGATAATTTCTTTAATTTATATTATGTTATTTTTTGGTAACATTAAAAAAATGTTACATCCCAATTTTGCGCCCCTTTCAGATGTGCGCCCTGTGCGACTGATGTATTATGATGTATTATGATGTATTGGTCTATTGGTGTCTTTTGACTTTATAATGGTCTTTCTGAATGTGTTTTTTGAAAAGTAAGTACCTGGGGACTAGAACTTGGGGTTATTTGAGCTAGTTCTTGATGTTCGTCAATGTTTATATTGTTTAAGTTATATGGCACTGCGACCTTTATATGATATCAAGGTATCCTGTGTGTAAATCCTGTAATAAAACATCATCTATTTAGAAAACCTTTATAACCAGTTTATACTATTTATAATTTATATTTACTACATAATTTTAATCTATTATTGTATTCTATAACAAATTATATCACGTAATGATAATGAATACGAAGCTTAAGCTACTTCATCTACATCCGGGAAAGTTGTACCCCTCTGTTGCCTTTGTCACGCCACTATTTCACAATTACTCTTTAAATGTAAATTCTTCCTAATTTAACTTAAGTTTCAAATATAGTTGAAACAGAATCATTGTTATTGTTATTTTAATGATTTTCAATTTAATTTAATTTAAATTATCAATTATATCTCTGTTTTAGTTATTTATTATTCGGAAAATTTTTAAGATTTTAAGTTTTCTGTCATTAAATCATTAGGAAATTACAATATATTTAAATAGTATCAAAATCGTTAAAACTACTAAATGTGTTTAGGAATAAACTTCAAACCTCAATAAGTTTAGTGTCTGTATAAGTTTTCATGAAATGGGTGCAATTAGAGAATGTTTTCCCCCATCTCACACACAGGTTTAAGAACATAGCCGACTTAAAGATTTGAGACATATTATTAAGCATAAAACAATATGTAAAGGGTCAAATGATTTAAAAGATTTTAAAAGTTTATAAAAACTTTAATAATACATGGGAATGGATTTTATGTGAGGCATTGATGATTAAATCACAATCCCCATATTAACATTCAATCAGCAACGAATTTATTGAAATTATTTAATTAACTTATTAAATCATAACTATTACATCACTATCGTTTTCGTAAATAACTGTTGACATAAATTATGATGGTAGACTGATGATGAGGATGATTTCATTGAAATATAATTCGTTTGTTTTTGCGTTTTAGTGTTTTTATTACAGAAGGTATATACTTTCCATATATATCAAAATCACTTGAAAAATTCGTGAATATAAAAAAAACATCGATACATTTACTGATTCATAGTCAAGTTCTTTTAATAAATACAATGTCAATTGGAAAGAAATCGGTGGTGAAAATTGAAAATAAATTTGTATAATAATATATATAACATTTGTTTTGATTTATTATAAAATAAAATAACATAAATTGAATTTAGTATTTTATGAATATTTAAATAAAATTTATAAATATTTTTCAATTCGATTTCTCATACAAAAGAAACAGTTTCCTTTCAGAATAATTATGGCGCCAATATAATTAAAAGTGAAAACAAATACCGTCATTGGTGTTTGTTCAATGATTTGTTTAAATCAGGTCAGTTGGTCTTGTTTTATCTAATGATATTCGCTTATTAAATTTGCAAAATTGAAAATTGTAAAAAAGATATTATTTTCTTAAATTATTATCATTTTAGAATTAATTTACAATTGAAATTAAAATTTATTAATTTTTTCTCAATAAAAATCAATTAAACAATAAATTAGTAATAAATTGATTTTTGACATTAAATTTATTTAAATTCAAGACTTTACCGCTGATGTGGCTCACTGGTCAACAGGGCTGGACGGAGAATGAATTTAGCACCAGGAAATTCAAAAACTTCGGACCTTTTCAATACATTTTGTTTTAATAATCAAGTAAAGTTCGTTTGTGCATTTTAAAGTGATTAATTTTTTCTTTAAGAATAGCTACACTTTTTGATCAAAATATGTGGTAAATCAAAGTCAATAAAAAAAGTAAAATGAAATAAAATTAACAAAACAGAAAAATTAACAAAAAATATTTAATTTTCGTAAAATAACAAATTTTTAAGTTAATAATAATTTAAATAGACTACTTTTATTTGTTTTTATGGGAGATATTATAAAAATATTTGATTTCATTTTTCTGTGGAGAAACTTTTTTTTTATGAAAAAAAATTATTTAAAGGAAACATTTTTGATTTAACATTTGGCACGGCCCACCGTGAAACTTTCGGTAGCTTGGTAGGCCAGCGCAGCTCTGCTGGTCACTCATCTTTTACTATATCTTTATTCTTGATTATACGGTTGACCAATGCAGGCATTTGAAAACGGATCATATTACTAATAATGTAATGCATATAACTGGCAGGGCAAAGAGTCCCATTTCATTAAATCTGATTTAAAAATCTTTAATTACGAATTTTAGGTTACCTCAATAATTGCATGCACAAAAAGGCTCTGTTAAATAATGACGCTAAATCATAATAGGAAATCTTTTCAGACGATTTGTACTTTTTCCAAGGTCTAATATATTCCATTTTTGGAATGATTATTTTTTTCAACTCTCTACAGAGATTAATCTCATCATTATTGGTGGATACTATGAATTTTAAAATCATACAATTACTATTGTTAGGTCCGTATAGTGAGATAAGACTCTGAATTTAACTCTGAATCCAAAAATTTAAATAAATAAAAAAATGTTTTTTTCAAAAAGTTTATTTTTAAATAATGCAAATATTAAAGTTAACTAAAATGATATTCAAAACCTCAGTTGCGTACTACAGGAAAGAAAATCGGCTATGCAAACCGCCCTGAAAGTTATTACAAAGATAACACGGCTGGTCCTAATATACACCAACAGCCCAATATATGTGGCAAGTAAAGATGAGGGCAGTTCTAAAAATTTAAAACGCGATAGTAACAACCCTTAATATGGCTATACTTTTTCCTAATGATACTCTTCTGTCAATTTACAAAAACGAACAAGAAAAACCGTAAAAAGTACTGCTGCTTAATAATTATAACTATACGCACCACTACTGGATATCCAAACCACAAATCGGTTTCAAATGGATTGAGTTAGAATCGATAGTTGACTATTGTTTTCAGATAGTTTACCCAAATAGCAATAACTAATTCTAATTCGAAATCTAAACTATTCCAGCTGATCAGTCATCAGCTAGCAATTTAGAAACAGTGACACTCAATGTTAATAGTGAAGATGTTGCTCAAAATGAAATGGAAGTATGCCTTACTGTCACTGAAGATGAACTAATAAGTCCATCTACCTCTGATTCCGATTCAAATACATCTTCAAGTACATCTTCAAGTACAGAAAACAATGAAGAAAATCGATTTGATTTTGACGATCCAGGCAATTGGCCAAATGTAATAGATGATGCCTCTCGAGTATCACTTGTGAAGAAAGGCCCAGTAAGAATCACAGGGTATGATTTTCTTAAAAATGAAGCTCAAAACAATCGTCGTTTTAAGGAAACATATTATAAACGAAAACTCAAGAATGGAAAAGAAGTGGAGAAAACATGGTTAGTTTATTACAAAAATAGCGATACCGTCTACTTATTATTTTGTAAGCTGTTTTCAAACAACACGATTGTATTGACAGAGATGAGTATAGTGACTGGGAAAATATTTCATGCTATTTATCGAGTAATGAGTTTTCTCCAAAGTATTGTGAGGGCGTTAGCAGATGGGCTGAATTGAAAATGATGTTAAACAAAGGTCTAACTATTGACAAACAAAATCAGAGTATAATAAATGCCGAAACTTTACACTGGCAAAACATTTTTGAAATATTGCTCTCAATCATTCAAATTTTAGCTTAACACAACTTGGCGTTTTGGGGCTCATCAGAAAAGATTAATGAGATAGACAATGGTAACTTTTAGGAAAGTTCGATCCAATTTTGCAAGAACACTTAAGACGAATTACGTCAGATGAAATCAATGACCATTATCTTGGAAAATTCAAATGAATTAATCACTCTGATGACTGACAAAGTTAAAGAAACAATTTTAGATTCTACTCGACAAGCTAAATATTTCTTTGTTATGTTGGCGTATGAGGGAGAAGAAAACTATACATACATAACCGTCGTACATACAGGACATCATCGTTTCGCTCAGACACTTCCCATGCATACTCCAAATGATCATCTGAATATTCCCACGCATGAGCCCGTGGTGATGTTCCACGTTGGTACTGCCCACACGAATCGGAAGAGGTCAGCAGGTGAGCCTCTGCCTTAAGACTACTCCTAACCCCTTCACGGTTCAGGTTCTAAGGTGCCTCAGAAGGACTTACCCGTATTCCCATAGGTAACTTGGTTCGATCCTGGTCCAAGGGAACGACCATCGATAAGATTTACCTGCACTCTACATCATTTTCATTAGCATTTCACGTCACTCAGTCATACCTGTCGACAACTCTTAGCATCGAAGAAAAAATCACCCAATTATATTAAACTCAACACAAAACGATATTCTACAATCATAAACTGTCAGCATGCGAGTCAAATACACATATACGAATGTAGAATCAGTTAGTCCAAAATGTACAAGTGGGTTTGTAATTTGATCGAAAGGATCGGAATCGATGCAATCCGCATTATTAGAAAACGTCTCCTTCCGCGAGTATTTCATCGATGTCTACCGGTAGACGGTGGTCCGAGACGAATTTGATACCTTCGGCCGGTACCACTCGAAAAACTTCTTTAGAGGGAATGGAATGAGTGGAAGAGATTTCCTGGATCGTCGAATTCGCCGCCGATAGCGACGCTTCTAGGGCTGCCATCGCCTCTCTGCGCTTCTGGTTCTTTGCTGCTCGAGTTGGGCGTCTTCGTTTCCGGGATGGCTGGTTAGCTTCCACTACCGGGGTATTGCCCGAGGCCACAGTAACTGGAGCCAGAATGGGGTCAGACGAACCGCCTGCCATTGGCAGATAACCTGACAAGATTGGGGCTGGTACGGGTGGTAAAATAGAGCCATGTCCTTGGCAACTTGCGGCAGACGGTCGGGATAACTGGTAGTGGAGTGGAAAAACGTTCGTCCCATCCACGACGGGAAATTCCCGTACCCGCTTGGCTAATTCTGCCTCCGTATAGACCTTGTGGAGGGCTTCTGACTGGGCTTTGATTGTGAGCCGTTGGCAACGACTTTCTTCCAGCAGGCTATCCCTGCAATGCTCTAGTCGCAGTATTTTTCTTCTCTCCTCCTTCATTTGTGGCGGGGAGAACCACGTTCCTTCATAAAGGTCAATTCGTTTCTTTAGGGCCCCGATATACAGATGGAGCTGCGCGATGTCCGCGTTTTTATCGGCGCAGGAGAAGCAAGGACGGAGTTCTTTAGTGTTGTTGGACGATGTCGTCATCTAGAAAGTCGATCAGTTTTATATCGATTCAGAACATTTATTAGAATGAGATAGTCGATTTTTAGAACACGAGTTGGGCATTTTATCCATCATTTCACTCAACGACAACCCACAGACCTCATCATCCATCCTCATTCACAGTCATTCCATCACAAGCATTCAAATTTCTTCATATGATCGTTTGTGAAAAGAGAACGGGAGATGTACTTAGGAAATGCCCCTTATCTAGGCCTCACCCCCTTATTATATCTTTATTCTCCAACTCCCCGTTACCGTCTCGAATCTTTATCAAGGTAAATATACATAAAATTTCAAAACGAAATTATAATCCCTGGCGACCTATGGCCATTTATATTTTAATCTACGCAAAGAAAATTATAATAAGTAAAATTTAACTAGAAAATCGAATACTAAATTAAAGTTCTAAGTAATTTAAATTATGCGCTGTATTTGTCGTCACCGAGACATTTGTTGGTGGTCATACGTTATGATTAGATAGCTAGGGGTGTCAATCTTCCCTATCGCAATTGTAATTGTGTATTAACGATTATCTCGGGCAACTGTCTGTGCTATTGGAAGAGATTGTTCTATATCCAGTTGAGTTGAGGAAATCCAACTCCTCACTCCTGCCTATCGTATCATCATCTCTGAAGGAATTCATGTGCTCACGTGATCGTTGCATCATCAACATTCTCTGCCCAATTCGTGGGTTCATTTGTACACTGCATTATGTAGGAGTGGCTGAAATGTGTGTGTGTGTGTGCTATGCCAGGATAGGATGGATTACGTAACGGATTTTTCGAACAAGTAGTCGTAGACAGCGCGGAAATCAGATTTATCATCTCAAGTAACCGACAATGTAGCAGAGTACTGAGTAAGTTGACTTTGTTATATAATTTCGTTTCATGATGTTGACTCAGGACAATGATTGTTAACTTATTCACCCGACAATTCCTACCCACAGAACGATACGTTATCATTTTATTCATAACGTTATCAGATATTCCCGTTGGCTGACAATAAACTGGCTACTACAGATCGTCGAATGCTGTTATCGTTGGCGATAATTTCTTAGACCTCAAAGTGAGTACTCCTGATTATTATTATTATCTATCACTGGCGCCTGTGACTCGAGGGCGACAGCTCAACATTCAAGAGTGCATTGATGGTAGATGTAGCCGCTAACATCCGGGTGATAAATTTCAGATCTAACCCCGAAAAAGGCAACGTTATAGAAAATCACTGAACTTATTCACGAAATATTGTTGGTAATGCCCTTCCTAAATACTCTGACGACAACCTGAATGCCATGAAGATCCTCTCTTATCTGTGTGGATTATTACTAGATCAATGCGAATGTCGATGTCGATCTCTATCTGAAATTTTTTGAATTTTTCTTTAAATCGTCAATACTACTTTTGGAAATTTCGGCATAAGAATGGAGATACTCCAGGAACGACCGCACTCGGTGGAACAATTTTACTTCCGCAAACATACTTCAACTACCGAGTCTCTTCACCCCTCATGACACACCCAAGAAGGCATTCATCTCTGCCGCCGTTCTTGCACCGTCATGAGGGACCAATCGACTTATTCAGATTCAAAATTTTTAGCATAATTTATGACTACAAAATACTAAATGATGAACAAATAAATGAACATAAAAATTTACCCGGCGACCATATCATTTGGCATCCAAGCATGATGTCTCTTTCCTATCCAATCGCGCATTCGATCATCACATTTATAACTATCTCATCAACTACTATCATGTTCTCCAAGGATCTAATAATTTTTCAACATCTTCTGGATGCATTCTATAAAAATTCCTCGTGGCAGTGCTCTCCACCCTGGCATACCTCTGTTCGTCTACATCATACTTGAAACTTCCAGATGATACAGTTGCCGGCGCCATGAAGAAAGGCTGTTCTTGTTTTAATAATTTTATTTCATGAAATTATTTCTTATTTACAATAATTAAAATAATAACCATCCATAAGTAACCATCGAGCCATACCTTAAGTTTTGAAAACTGGATAAAATCGGTCTAGTTTGAAATTTGGAATGAATCTGTCACTGGTCGTTAATTAACCCTTAGTTGAAATCGCTAAACTGAAATTAAAGGCTCTGAAGTCTGTAGTTTTGAAAAGTAGTCTCTAGTCCTGTGATCTGAAATCTGCAATCTGCAATCGTGAAAATTAAAGTGGTAGTTTTCTAATTTTCCACGTTGCATATATAGTATTTTTCGTCCAATCAGGACGCGACTTGCTTGTAATTTTACTATTTATTATTATTTTTATGTTTTTATCATAATATATTAAATTTTAATGACTTGACTTATTTCTTATTATTATTTTATTTATTTTTCTTATTCTTACTATTTTTCTCCTAATTTTTCTGCGGGTTCACTGCTACTTTATCGTAATACAATTTTTTGTTTTAATTAGACTTAAAGATGATTTTGTTTTTTATTTATTTCTTTAATTTCTCATTTATTTTCTCTCACTTTTGCTTATTCTATTTCTACTTTATCCGTTGTATATTTTAGATCGTTTCCCTTTTGCCTTATTTTCAACTTTAGGGGTTTTATTTATTTGGTTGCTTATTCTTATTCTTTTATTGATATTTTATTGTTTCTCCCTATTTACTACCGTGATTTGGTGGTGATTTATTTTTTATCCTATTTCATTTAATTTTTCCCGGGGTTCGTTTCCCTATTTGATCCAGTTTTCGCCACCTCCACATTTAGCCCAACAGTTATTCTTGATTGCATTCCAGATCAGAGTCATAAAGGGCAGATGTCTATCACAATACGCTTTGTAGATAATAATGAAGATGTTTCTATATGTGAGCAGTTCGTCGGTTTTATTGTAGTCGAAGGTTCAACAGGTCAGGGTTTTACAAATGCCTTTCTGGAAGAACTGCAAAAATGCAATCTTTCTATCACTTACTGCAGAGAGCAAGTATATGACAATGGAGCCAACATGAAAGATAAGATCTCTGGACTACAACGAAGAATTTTGTATATGAATCCACCTGCATTCTTTGTATCTTGTGGTTGTCATATTTTAAATATTTTTGTTAGCGATACCGCAATATCCTCTTTTTTTCAGTTTTATTCAGAAGATTTATGTTTTTTACTCTGCATCCACAGCTCGTTGGAAAGTACTGAAGCAACACGTTGTCTGAAACCCACTGGGAGTCAAGAATCGACAGTATAGTACCAATACGATTTTAACTAGGCGATGTTTATGATGCTCTGTTTGAACTGTCAGAAAAAGAAAATGACCCTTTAGTTCGACACGAGGTAGCTACACTAGCTAATTTAACGTTTATATATAAGAAATATTATAAATAAAATTACTAAAAATACCTTTATTAAAAACAGTAATATTTAATCAATATAAATATTAATAATATTAGGAATAATTAGTAATAATTAATAATATTAAATTACTAAAAATACTTATTATTTATATATAGTACTAATAAATTACTATTTATACTTATTATTTATTTAATTTCTAAAAATAGTAATAAAACTAATAAATTATCGTTTTTATATCTATCGAGTTGTCCTAACTCATTTCAAACCCAAACACTGTTATTACTACATGTCGATATTTCTTTTACAGTTTTACTCAAGCAAATCTGAAAATTTAGTTCATAGATACGATGTAAAAACCAAGCATAAAAAAAATTACTTATTTTTATTATTTTTTTACACTCAATTACTATTTTCTTTAATCAAACATTACTAAGTTTTTGACATTAGAACACTAAAAGTTTCTTTAGAAAAATTAAAAATCCAAAAATTTCTAAAGAATAATTACACTCAATGAAAACACTGGATTCTGGCCTCTTTATTACGTTCTCATGAAGACTTTATAAAAAGGTGTCTAGTTAGATTGTTTGTGTATTATAATGCAAAATTATTTTATTAATTAATTGAATCCTTGGTATAAATTAGAAACAGTTAATTAAGTTGATAGAAAAATGCTTTATTTAATATGTGTTGTAAAATGATTGAATTATGCTTTGAAATTTTTTATACTTGTGAAGTGTGTTGTGAGATGGAGAAGGTTGGGAACTTACATTAGATGAGCAAGACTATACGCGGAAGGATATATTATTTAAACAATGAAGTTTTTAAAAACCTTTACAACAAATATACTCGTTGAAAACTGTTTTTTTAGTTCAAAAAGTGCTATATTTATCACAGACTCATGGTCTGGTGAAGAAATTTAGGTCTTCTAAAGGTTCGTAATTATTATTATTATTATTATTATTATTATTATTATTATTATTATTATTATTATTATTATTATTATTATTATTATTATTATTATTATTATTATTATTATTATTATTATTATTATCATTATTATTATCATTATTACCATTATTACCAATATTACCATTACTATCAGATAAATGAATAAAAACGGTTAATTCTAAATGTAAATGCTATTTCCATAATGGAAATAAATTCTATTTATATTAAGTATTTTCTTGAATATTTTTTACTAGATTGTTTTTACAACGTCTACAACCACCATAGAAACTCATGAAAGTTATATAAATAAACATTCAATTTCAGTAAAACAAATCATAAAAAAAATAATTGAAAAGCAATATATATAGTAGGAAAAATTTAAAGAAAAACTGTACCAGTTTCCACAGATGGTCCAACATAATTATAATTGAAAAATGATGACAGAAATTATAGCAGATGCTCAATATAGTCACCAATATTAGTGAAACAAATATTACATTATCATTTTGTTTATGTATTCTATTCTTATCTTCTATCGTCTATTGGTTTGTCTGATGTGATTGTATTAAAATATTTGATTACCCTGACCCCTATATTATGTTATGTAAACCCGTATAATGAATAATATCCTCAAATAATACAATTTTCTATTATTTAGAAATTTGGCTTTACAATTCCATATTGAAGCTTAAGAAACGCAAAATTCAACAATCAGAACGAGATGAGACTTTATTTCATGAAAAAGTATCTTGGATAAAACAAAAACAGCTAATTAAATAAAAGAAATTTTACTCGATTGAAAAAAATAAATTACTTATTCAAGTAAACGTTTACATTAAAATTATCTAATTAAAACCAAAATATTTACTGTTTCACATAACACAAATATCATATTTCTGATGGAAAACAAAACAATTTTTGTTGAGCATTTAAACAAAGAAATATTTACATAATTAGTCTAATATAAGACTGACATAATTAATTTT
Organism: Schmidtea polychroa; assembly: GCA_959609185.1. NCBI lineage: Eukaryota > Metazoa > Platyhelminthes > Tricladida > Dugesiidae > Schmidtea > Schmidtea polychroa. The sequence continues at coordinate 52,836 of CAUHTR010001532.1, read as the reverse complement.
TCAATTAAATTTAATTAATTAAACTAGGAAAAGAAAAGATTACGATAAAACTGATTAGAATAAAATTATGCCCTTGGCAATGCATTAATTTAGTAAAATGAATCAACATTTGTGACCTTGAAACAGATACATTTCCCTATCCCCACCCGATCGAATGCAGCTGTTGTTTCAGATTCAGATGGTTTTTGACTTCAATTTTGACAATATTTCGAGCTTATTTTCACTACCAAATGAATAGTTTGGTTTTGGCATAGTTTTGCTGAACGATAATTCGATCTACAAAATACACGAAATTTACAAAAATTGTTTACGATATATTCTCCATAAATATGCCAGTTATTTCTTGACAAATATATGACTAGCTATATATGGCAGGCGCGTGTTGAAATATCATACTAATAAATGCAAATTGTTTATCCTTATTATTAACAGTGTACAAATAAAATATAAAAAATTAAAAATTTTAATTAAGACATTCATTTGATTTTGTAAGATTTAAAGATTTTAGATAATATAGGAAAACAGTCTGAAATTTTATAAGAATCAAATATTTATATATTATATATGTCTGTTAAATTACATAAAATTATTCGACATAGAAAATGTAACTGTAAGACTAAACGTTTTTTCAAATTCTATTTTGCAACATTTTCATAATATTAAAACAACAATAATTGTTTAATATTACACTATTCCTACATCCCCACCAGATTCATCTGAATCTTTAACAACTCTTTTTCTAATATCGCCCACGTGCCGTGACATCTGACTAAAAATTTTGTATTTGATAATGGTTAAATGATATGCCCATCTTTCCATCTTTCTGTGTATTTATTATTCAAATTCGGTTTTATCCATACTGGGTCACCAGCCAAATATTTTGCTTCGATTATTTTCTTTTTTTTATTGTAGCTTGGCAGATTCAGCTTTGAATTATATCTAAATATGGCTCTAGATGGACAACTATTATTGTTGTTTGTCGTATTGTTGAATCAGTACACAGGTTCTGTGATCGTTCTTGAGGACCTAACTGATAGCGATTTGATTGTCCGATGGCTGCGTTCAATGATCCCGTTTCCCGCTGGGCGGTTCACTGTTCTAAATACCAACTCAACATTCCATTTATCTGCTAATTCTTGAAATGTTCTAGATCTAAAAGATAAGTAATTATCTAATAATATTTTATTTGGAGCTCCTCTTTCATATAGCACTTCATTTAAGGCATTATATATCTCTTCTACATTTTCATTCTTAATTTTCTTCCAGATTGCATATCTCGATGGTCCACAATCAATAATTGTCAAATATTTATCTTTAGCAAATTTAGCTTCATCAATTGCTAAACTGCACCAATTTTCATCACAGCTTAGTTCACCTTTTTCCCACGTTACTGGCACTGGATCAATTGATAGGCATTGATTACAACTTGCAATTTTTTCTGAGATCTCATTATCCACATTTAGTAGCACCGCTTCCGATGCTAAGAATCGCTTACGATTTTTCCCTACATGGCAGTTCTTGTGAATCTCTAATAACACATCTTTCGAGCATTTTTGATTGCCTAGAGCTGCGACTTCTTTTTTTAATAATCATCCAGTTGGCTGGTACTCTCGTTAATACATCAGCCTTGTTATTATCTGTAGATACAAACTCAATGTCCATTTTAAGTTCATACTCAATCGCTAGATCTTTTAAAAGCTCCAGCCTTCGTCGTATTAACAACTCTGAATTTGCTTTTATATGTATTTTTCTGTCGCTTGATAATATGCTGTTGACCCAACACACAACTGATTTACTATCGGGTTTAATTTTGATGTACTTTAGATTCCATTTAATACATAAATTAATACCCTTTAAAATCGCTTCTAATTCCACCAAATTAATGTGTATTGATTCATCAGGTTTCCGCAGCCAACACGCATCTTCCACCACTGAACCTTCCATTTCTAATACAATTCCGATGGCGATCGAACTTGCATCGCACCAAATTATGCCTGTCTGATTGCTGGCAACACTCCAAATACCTGACGATGGATCTCTTTCTTTCACTTTTTCTAACAACCATTTTACTTTGTCAACGATATGATTTTCTATTGAATCATCCCAATTTCCACTGGATAGCCTTTTGATAATTGAGCAATTGCCGCAACCACCCATACACAGGATAAATTCCAACTAACTAACCACATAACCACATAACTCTCATCTTGAAAACCCTTCCTTTAATTCATTTATCCGAATATCGTTTGATCTTTTCCAATGTAGTTCGTTATTTTTTCGAAATACATCAATACCTAATACCTTTTCTTCTTCTTTACATATCAAACCAAATTTACGCATTTCTGCACTTACTTTACTTGCTTTAACTTAACTTTAGATTAACTTTAGATTCATCTACGTCTATGTATGAACTTGTGCTATTCTTGATTAATTCATTGTTGTTCAATATTTTATTCACAATCTCTGTCATTATAGCTGGCGCGATATTCAATCCAAGTCCCATTCTCGTAAGCGCATATCTCTTCCCATTAACCATACAAGATTGATATCGCCACATGCTTTTATCCACGTGTATTTGCATATATACATCAGATAAATCTAACATTGAAAATTCTTTAGCTTAAACATCTCCATGATCGTAATTTTTCAGAACAGATATCCCACTATATACATCAATATATTTATTGATACTCCTAAAGTCAAATACTGGACGCACTTTCACTTTATTTAACTGAATTATACCATGAATAGGTACTGATCCGATCGGTTTTCCCATTTTTTTCTCGTCGTAATCAACTAGATAGATGTTAGATATCCAAGAATTCAAGATACACATCGTCTCCTGATCTTTACTACAATTATCATAAAAGTTTGAATTTCTATTAGGTAGAAATTTCGGCCCTGACTCGCAGAGAAACTTTCCTTCAATAATTCTGACATACTACTACTAGAGCACGCTACATGACAAGGTGATTATTCGCAACCGAATATAGCTTCTTTATTCAATCGAACTCCACCAAACCTATTATTAGTATTCACTCATAAAATTACATCTATAATTGGATACTAATTTCGGGTATATTAAACAATCAATATTAAATAACCTTATCTCCAACCAATATATCAACTTTACTTCTCTCAGCATATATGATTGAACCATCAAGCATCGGCTACTGCAGTCATACATTTTCATGGATTTCCTTTTACCCTAGTGGTAGTGCTGCACGAATCAACTAAACATGCTTTTACATCACCATTTACTTTTAGGAGTCTCACATATTCAGAATTCTTGGAGCCACACCCGACTCCACATTGTGTGTAGCCCCTTGATCTTTTCCTGACTTGCAAAATTTTGAAATATGTCCCATAATACCACATTTTGCACATCTTATGTTGCGTCTTTCTGGACAGTATCTTACCATATGATTAGCACTATTGCATATATAGCATTTTCGATTTGCTTGTCTTCCACTATCTGATCTTGGCACTACTACTGCAACCGTTTCATTGTCATAAAATTGATGACTTGCGATTTTCTTTGCTTGAGCGACTAACTCATCCATTGCTGACGCTGTTGATATCTTTAGTTGATTTGACAAATCACTTGGTAAGCTATTTACAAAAAATCGGGTTAGTAAATCACCAGAACATTCCAACAGTGACCTTAATTCATTTACATGAACATCCAAGTTATCACCCATTAATAACTTTTTCTGTAAAGGCTTCTTGCTCGCTTATCCCGAAGATTTTCAATAATTTCTTCTTCAGCATTCCAAAATTCATTGACGTGTTGCTTTTCTTGAACTGTTTGAAAACTGCATAAGATTGCCCTTCAAGTAAAAATGGCATTACATTCATGACATTTTTCACATTCTTGGCTTCCAAAATAATTTCGAGTTTGTCGAACCATTCTTCCACATCTGTATTTTTCCCATCGAATTTTCCAACATTTTCAATTTTAATCTTGTTGATTTCCATTGCCCGGATAGCTTGTAAGACTAAACGTTTTTTCAAATTATATTTTTGCCACATTTTCATAATATTAAAAAAAACATAATCAAAAGCAAAAATGTTAAAAATGAAACAAATTGATTAAAGTTTAAAAACTTTATTCACAAAAAAGAATAAATCTTAAGAAATTCTTATCATGGAAAAACGTTTCCAAGGTGCAAATCAGGGAAGCAGTTTGAAGTTGATAATAATGAACAAAAAAAGTCAAATTTTGAAAATATTAAATCCAATAGAATTATGGTAGTGCTTGTTCGGTTGAACCGTCTCAAGTAAAGGTAAAGGCTTCTAATCTGTAAAAATTTGTCTTATAGTCCATATTTGCTAGATATAATACAATAATGTCTTTTCCTCATAAGACGATTTCAACTTTCCAACATCTTTTAGGCTAGGCGTAAATGGAGCATAATGGTCACCCATTTAAAACTAGAATATTGTATGAGGAAATATGCATTAAATTTGTTTTGACTAGTGACATTACGTGTGGCTGTTAGTAATAAAATGATTCGGATTTCACATTTTTGACAACATACATGTACCCTATGGCCATAATAATGTTAAAAGCTTCTGTCTATTCAACCCTTTTTTTATTATACAGACTGCTTATTTTAATATATTTTAATTTATTTAACACGAATGTTTGACACAAAGCTTTACAAATTTTGAAAACGGATGTGTCGAAAATCCGATTTGTATCAATAAAAATATGGATATAAAGTCAGAAATAAAATAATTATATTAATGAATAAATCGTGAGAAAAAAACTTTTCTATCCAACGTTTGGATTTTTATCTTTTTGCTTTTTTCCATCATAAAGAATTGTTTAATAAAAACAATAGCAAGTAAATGCAATATTAATAAATATGGTAGGATTTGCTGGTAGGTATATTTATTTCAAGATTAATAAAGTTATTTCATTTTTTAAGATATATATATATATATATATATATATATATATATATATATATATATATATATATATATATATATATTCACGTAATAGCTAGCACTATTTACCAAATTATATTCAAATTATATTTCACTTTATTTCAATATAAAAACAATTACCTATAGGTATATTTTTCTCTCAACTTTTTTATAGAAAATTGTAAAGAAAACTAAATAAAAATTTATTAAGAAATATGAATAATAATTATACATTATAAGAAAAATTAATATAAAAGTTTTATTAGAAAAAAAGGAATATACTATATACATATTAAAAATTATATAAGAAAAATTAATAAAAAATTAATAAAAAATTATACATATGATGAATATCTTTGTATAAGAAAACTCAATACATATATTAAAAATTATGTATTGTTTTCTTATAAAACAGAATAAAAATTGCATATTCAGCAAAAGGACTATTTTCTGAAAAAAATAAAAAGCGATATAAATTAAGACTGAAGTTCAAAGATTTTTCTATCCATAAATACCTAATCCAAGCGAATTTCTAATTTACGTGAACTTTTTGCTAGTTCATCTATAACTGCATCTGTAGAAATCGCGACATTACGATGAATATTAAGTAACGCTAATCCATTTAACCTATCTTCACTCATTGTGTTGCGTAAATACGTTTTAAGTCGTCTCAATGTTGAAAAAGATCGTTCACTGTTTGATGTTGTAACTGGTAGTGTAGCAAATATTTTAAGTAATTTTCGAACAGTTGGGAAAATTGAATCGTCGCATGCTAAAAATGCATTATGTGCATTTTTTGGTGTATTCGAAGAATTTAAAACATGGCGCCACCATAGCTTCAGCTCACCAATGCCCTCAACTATGCTACAGTTTGTAATACTATTATATTTTTCTAAAAGGATTTTTGCAGAATTTTCGTGCTCTGATGAAAAGTTTTGTTCATTTGGCAAAAGACACATAAAACTTTGAAATATATTTTTATGTTGCAGAAACCGATCGTGAATTTGCATCTTTGTAGAATTCACAAAAGGAATGAAGATGGCAATACGATAATACTCTTCAGGATTTTCAACTACAATGTTGCAGCGATGAACTAGTCTTCCGGTTAGACGAGGAATTCGTATTTCTACATTAAGTTCGTCAAATATTTTCTTGACGTCACTGAAAATGGTATTAAATTGCTTTTCTATTTCGCGTCGTGTTTCATCTAGCACCTCTTCAACATTTTCTGCCAGTCCCATTGCAGCGGCCAGATCAAGATTTATTGTTTGTAGTAATCGACTTATTCAAGTCTTAAAAGTTACTTAAATAAAAAAAAATTACTTGAAAATCATTTATAAAATTGAAGAAATGAAGTAAATAACTTCACTTTCTCATAAATGGTGAGTCATATTCACTGATGTACACACCAACGTGTATTTTTTGTGTGCCCCAAATTTTTAAATCGTTAAAAATGTGCCGCAACAAAAAAGGTTAAGAATCACTGGTTTAAACAATAATAATGAAATAACCAGAAATATTTTCTTGACTTTGCCAAAGCCACATTAATTATAATTTTAATGTCTTAGAATTTTAAATATTTTATGCTCATTTTTATTTAATTATTGATATTTTCTTTGTTGATAATAATAAAATTATTATTATTTTTTTTGTTTTTATAAAGTGATGATTTCTTGGAACCAGCATTAATTAAATGTTAAACAACTAAATTATAATATAAGACTTTTTCTTTGAAGTATATATTTAATAAAATGAAAGAATTTTGAACTATAAAAATAGTACTTTTCAATTTTTAGTTTTATATATAACACATCAACATTTTTGAAATTAGCTGAAAAACGTAATATTTCCAAGATAATCCTGATTTGAATAATGTAAATGCATTAATTCCAAAATTATAATTCTAAATATTTAATATATTAAAAGGATTAAAAAATTACTTTTATCTTTTCATTGATAATCTCAGATTTATTATTTATTATATATAAGTGATATCTTGAAGATCATTTAATTTATCAGATTTTAAATTTAAATATTTTAATTTTTATTAATAGAAATTTTAATTTGTAAAATTTACTTTATATAAAATAATAATAATTATTGGTAAATTTGAAATGGAGTTGAGATGTACATTCGAACAGCAACACCAGGATACATTGTCGAACCACTTGTTAAGGTTTCATAAATTGCCATACTGTATGATATAGGATCACTAGAGTACAGAACGATACCCGAGGAACGACCTGAGGCGTACAAAGAAAGAAGTGTTTGAATAGTAACATACATCATTGTTATTCCCGTAAGCATTTGAATTTTCATACTCATCAACATTTCCATATCCATTCTTTGAGTTAAATAATTTCATAAGGAAAACGAATAAAAACAAAACTACAAAAATATTTTTATTATTAAACATCAGCGCGAAACTCTTTTTTAAAACTCTTCATTGCCTCGCGCTTGTGTGCGCAATCTAACAGAAAATTTTTAAATCAATACTCAATGCACTACAAAGACGCAATACATAATTAAACTATTGGTTTGTCTGAAATCTATTCTAAATTTGAAAGATTTTTAATTTTGTCAAGACCTCTGCTTTTAAATTTTTAAATTTTTAAACAAATTAATAAATTAAAAAGTAACTTTTTATTTAAGTTTAATACATGAAATTACCAGAGGACAACATCAATGATGGGACAATTTCAACTTATTCTTTAGTGATGGAACTAATTGATGCACGACCCTACATTGTATGGCGGTGGACCATCTATAGAAGGTCCAAATTATCAATAAAAATTGTACAATAATTTCTTTCTATACATACATTGAAATACTTTTCCCGTATCTATAGTGGGCCCACAAATGTAAAATTATCATTAAAAAAATATCATTCGTATAAAAATTATATTCTTATTATTGTTTCTCACGTTACTTGTTACTGTTGATTCAGCCGAACAATCTTTTACAAAATTGAAAATAATTTGTATAACCATTGGTAAAGACCGTTTAAGATATCTTTTAATAATTTCTATTGAAGTAAATGTTGTCAATATCAGGTCAAGGAAATATTTTACCATTTAAGGTTTGTTAAGTTTCAGTTTCGTTTTCATTTTATATTTATTTTCATTGTAATATGAGATATGAAATAAATATATAATGTTTTGTTGTTTAATAAAAATAATTTATTGGGGGAAACATATTTCTTTTGTGGGTGGTTCAAAGTTTGAGACTCCGCTATTGTCATGCCTTTTAATATTTATTAAATAACAGCAACTAATAAATATTTCACTTTTCATACAATTGAATAAATCATAACGTTATTTTAATTTTGGATTATAATTAATTATTATAAGAACTTTTTTTCCAATTTTCACCACTGATTATTTTTTCCATTGAATTTATTAAAAAGAGAGCTTGAAGACTATAAATCAGTAATATATCGATGTTGGTTGATATTCACGAATTTTCGGCACTGCCCTTTTCAAGTGAAATTGTTGTTTTGAAACAGTACAAAATCCAAATTTAATCAGAACATGATTTATGCTAGGTTTAGAAACTCAAATCTAAAATTGAAGAACAAACGAATAAATTTAAATCTACTACATTTTTCTAATTACAGAAGGATTATTAAAACAAGTCACTAAAAATTCATACAAGAAATGAATTACTTTAAAAATAATTAATTAAATTTAAAAAAAAAAGAAATTTGCAGTAGCAAAAATTTCAAAATTATCAATTTCACAAGCCGTATTAGCCCTAAAATAAGATGAGGTTTTCTCCCAAGATATGTTTTATATTCGGAAATTTTAATTTAAATTTTAATTTCGGTAATTAATTTAAGACAAGGATTTGATAGTAAACTTGTAAATTAATAGATAAAATTTTAGAGTAATTCTCATATTTTTGGATTGAGGGCATCGTTTGTGAATGTGTATTTATCACAACCTGAGACCCAAAGCAAGTCCAAACAATTGAGGGAAATTATCTGTATATAAAGGTTCAAGCCCAAAAAATATTGCCAAATTAATTTGCCTAAAACTATTACAGGCATTGTAATCAGCAAATCAAATTTTCAAAATTTTTCATTGAAAAAATGAAACATCATTTTATGTTATTGTTTGTTTTTCTAGTTATAAATATGTAATGAAAAAAGAAAAATAAAATAACTTGATTGTTTCAAAACAGAGAAATTTTAAAATACATAAAATTCATTTTTAGTGATTTAACCATTGCCTCACTCTTTCCACAATTGCCTCATATATTGTTAAACTAAATTTTTTATCTAAATATAATTCAAGCAAATATTTAAGTAAGCCATTTCCGCAGTGTTTATTAAATAAAATATTTTAATCTAAAAAGATCCTGTTTCTAATCTTAAGTATACCTAAATGACAAATATGAACTAATATTCTAAAATGAAAAATTATTGGGGGAACGTGGGTAGAATAAATGGTGTAATGTTCGAGAATTCTGAGAAGGAATTACATCAATAAATTCAGAAATGAAAATATATTACCAAATTTAAGGAAATCAAACAATAAAAGAAGAGAAGGTCATTGTTAATTAAGAAATGCAAATTGTGGGGAAAACTTTTATCTCAGAAACAAAATTAAGAGATATTCATGTTAGAGATAACAAAGATGTAACTGGAGGAATCGGGAACATAAAAAGAAAAATAGTAAAAAAATTATATCTCAACACCTGTCAGAAATAATTAAGTGACCATGAAAATAAAAAAGAATATATTAGAAAAGAAATTTAGTGAGACCGAATTAGCAGAAACAAACTATTGAAGTGATTTGTTATTAAGTGGATTGGGTAGTGAATTATTGAGAAACGCCAATCAAAGGAAAGTTAAAGAGATTTAAATTAGACGCACAAAAATACAACGAACTATTGAATAAGAAAGGAGCAAATCCTATCGAGTAATTGACGAAGCCAAAGGACAAAAACAACTAAATCGATTTGTCCATTGTTAAATCAGAGACAACGGGGAGTGAGAATTCTCCACGTAATTTCGTAGTGTCCTTTTTGATCTCTAAATTTTGGTTATTCTAAATTACGTTTTGGTCAGACTGATTTATATAAACTTTAAAATAATTTGTCATTAATTGCGGAAAAGGTTTACTGATTAATTTGTTTGAATAATATTTTTATAAATACTTTCGCTATCGACAAATTATTTATTAGTTTATCCAAATTGTTTTGTTTTTTTAATCTCTCTATTCACACAGTCACAAATGAAAAACAAACTTTATTACAAACACCAGAAATTTCATCTTTTATAAGTTAAGTTATTTTTATTCATTTCATTTTTCTTTACAATTTTTTTTATGACACGCAAATTTTCAACACTGGCATATCCAAAAAAATGAAAATAAAATTAAAAAAAAATTAAGGATGAACAACAAAAGCATAAATGATTTTATAAATACTGTTAAAATTTGACAGTGAAAGCTTTCTATGAAGTTTTATTTGTTCAAATTGTCCATTCAAAAATAATTATAATCAACATTTTCATTTATCGAAAAAGTGACCCAAGCCAATTTTAAATAAATTTTAAAATCTCAATGAAATAATTTACACATTTTTTAAATTGTTCAAGGTATTTTTACATCCATATCAAACTTGTTAGACGCCATTATTAAACTGATATGTCAGATTCAAATCGCAGGTGAAAAATTTACCAAAACTGAAACAGAATTTTGGAACATTGCAAAAAGATTTTTTATTGTTATACCTTCATATATATATATATATATATTCTTTCGAAGGAGAAAAGATGAAAAAGACCGCGAGGCAAAGCTTGTTAAATGAAGACGATCTAGTTGAAATACCATTAATCAATGCGATTATTTCAACTATATATGGAAGTTCAAATTCAGAAATAATCGGCATTTTCTCTCAGGTAAGACGAAAAAATCACAAATAGGACTATAAAGGAAAAATTAAAGATGGATGATAGAATTGGCGGAAAGAAAAATAAACGAATCAAGTTAAGTCAAATGAGTAGAGAAAAGAGGCTATCATTGTTGCAGAACGTGCAGAACCAAAGCGACTACGGCGAGACTTATTGAAAAGTCAGAATAGACATTTTATTGCGATATTCTGAGTTTTGTAAATTGTAGATTATACGAATTCGATTACAAATATACGTTGAGTGTTGTTTATCTAATTGTTTTTACAGAACACATGAAGTCAAAACACTGACGTTAATAATTTTCTAATTAAAAACTCAACATATATTATTCTATCATTTATATTAACTTAATAATTTCAGCTTTCCTTAGAAAATGGAAAAAGAATATATAGTTTTTATATACCCTAATCTAATAAGTAACAAGTTCATACCCTCTTCAAAAAATTTGAAGTGACGTGCCAATAAGTGTGGTCTGATATGCAAATTACATAGTAATACCCTTGTGTCAGAGTATATTTTATGTGCATTGAAAGTAGCAACAATGCCTAGGTACTACTGGTGGACGGCAAACACTATATCATTGCAATTGTAAATGACAATTGTTCTTATGTGTCCACTAAAAAATCCTATTTTATCAGTACTCTTTTATGATATATATATATTCATTAACTAAAATAATTTAATTTAATAATTCAATTATTTTTTTGCAATTATTATTTTTTCTTACTTTTATGTTATAGTATAATTTTTAATAAAATTTGAAAAACAACGATTAAATAATTTTTTTAAAATTTTTTTTTGACATTTTTGTTTGATTTACGTGATAGTCTAAAGATTGAAACCATTTTAAATATTAATGTGAGTAAATAAGTTATTGTTTAGATAACATTTGATGATATTTACGCTCCTTTTCTAAATACGGCATAAAAACAAAGTTTCAAATTATTTTGGCATGAAATATTTGAGTGAAAACTCCAGTTAGATTATCCAATTAATTATGGAAAAAACTAAGAACTAATAGGAAAATTTAATCAAATAAGTTGACCACAGAGTAAATAATGAAAAACTAATTCCGGCTGAAATAATTTACAGTGGGAATTCAAGCTCATTTTATCCATATTGTATATAGTAAAGATATGCTTGTGGTGTATATAGATATATTTGTGGTGTTTTAATAGGTCTTTTAAATGGTTTTTCAATGTGGAAGAAATTAGAAAAGGTTTTCGCTTCTAAATCATGTTTAAAGTCTGAAAGTGGAAAATGGAACAAATTGATTTTTGATTCTATCACTTTTAAACTTTTCAAAATCTACTTTTTTATAAATAATAATGATATTTTACTTATTTTTTTTTGACAAAATATCAAAAATTTGATTCCTCGCCACACAAGTCTTTGGCTTTGCCTTTATCAAGTGTTAATGATAAATATACTTAATAAAGGCAAATATTCACCACAGGAATAAAAACTTTTAAAAATCAATGACTGACTTGAAATTAAGTTAAAACATGGAAATAAGTAAAACTCAAAAATCTCAGGAAATTTTTATACAACTTATTTTAATATATAGTACTCATTATGTAATTATTAGATAATAATCCTCACTAAGAAATATTTCAACCAGACTAAAATTAATTAGACTTTTACCGAAATTTAATTGCACCGTATCAATTGATCTAATGATTTTTACCGACTGATTTGTACAAATTATAAGTTTAACGCTAAAATTTCTAAGAACACAAAATAATGTTAGGATTTAAAAAAATCTTTTATGGAATCTTAAAAGATAATTATTACTAAATGTAATATTAAATATAAAAAATTTAACCATTCAAACAAATTCATTAAATTCAATTTTACAATCTGTCAATAAATATTAAAATACCTTAATATACAATAAACTAGATTTGACTTTTATTTTTAAATTAATTTATATTTACAGTTATTTTTATTCAATGAAAGATAAAATATTCATTTTAATTTATTTTTTAATTTTATTAAAATAAATAATAAAAAAATTATATAAAATATTTGATAATTCTATAATTTTTTATCCTTAAGTATACTTATCCTTAAATAAATATCATATGAACAATAAATTTATCGAGGGCATTTATTTAATTTATTATCATAATACTGTTTTTTAATTATATTTTTCAAATGCTTGAATTCTTTTCATTTTTGTTTTAATTTTTAAATATTTTTAAAAACTTATAAATAGTATATTTAAAATCTAAATTTGAATTTTTAAAAATAATGTTAGTTGCAATCACATTGCAATCATTTTCGTCTGTGATTATAAATAAATTCAATAATAACACGGTTTATTTCCAAAACTTTATTTTTACTCACAGCACGATTAATTAAACAACACTAAAATAATATTTCTTCATAATATTATTTAAATATATTTAGATAATTTTTTTATGAGATATGGTTATAAACATACATTTCAACATACTGTATAAATTCTTTTATTTATGTTTACTTATATTTCCTTGATGAAGTTCTTTGGAAATTCACGAAACGTTGATTGGATTAAAATATTAACTAAGTTATTTTTAAGATATATTTGGACGTCAAACTATTGAGTAAAATGTTCTTACCAATAAAAATTACCAGTTAAAACATACATGTAGAACCAGACACAACTGTATAGAAGTATATTTTGACAGCTAATTAAGCATGAACCAAATCTTATTAAAATTTAATTAAAGTGAACTCAATCTAACGGTACCTGATAGAGAAAACCTACCAAAGGATGGATTTATATATCTAAAAACTGAATAAAATCAGCATGGTTTTGAAAATATCATTTTATTAAACATCAAAAATTACTTTTTCGAAAAAATTTTCATCTTTATTATTGTATTTATTACCATTTCATCTGCCTTTTATAAACCATATTTCTCAGCCCATTATAGAATGTCTAAACATATAAATAACCTAAATTTAGAATTATAATCTAATTGACAAAATATAATATATTTAACTAACTAAACTCTATAAAATTATAAAAGATACTTAAAATGGCTATGTTTTTACTGAATTATTTACATATATTGTATTGACGCCGAAATAAGAGCGCTGTTTAACCTCTTTAGTGGCTATGACGGATTGACCTAAAAAAATTGACCTAAATTGACAAAATATGTTAAAAATATATCATAATTATTACTTTTGTTAATAAATATCATCCAACAAGTTATTATTCTATTTTTTGTAACACTATGCCCAAGACGTATATATATATATATATATATATAAACCACTTAGGAGGTTAAATGTGGAAACACCGTAGTTATTGTTTATGGAATTAATGGATTATCTACATAGAATCGCAAATAACGTCTCAATTTAAACATACAATTTTAAATCTACATTGGTTTTTGTTGATAACATTTGATTAAATTGGAAATAATTAATTTGTTTTTAGAATTTTATTAATTTAAGTTTCTTTTTGCGCTCTTTTGTCGAAGTGCCATTTATTGTCTCTGAAGTAGCTTATATGCACTAAAATTTACTATTACTTAAATTGCCTAGAAACTTTACCTAAAATAAACATGTATTTCTAACAAATATACATAAATCGCCTTTGAATTTACTAAGATATAGCAAATGATAATTTCACTAACTTATATTCATAAATTGCATAAAATATTTAAAATGACTATATTTTTTAAAATAATAAAAATAAATTATTTAAGTCATCTTTTAGTTCAAATGATTTTTATTCACCAATATTTCTACATTAAATTAACCGTGATTTCTTCTTGACTGTTATCCAAATATATAGAAAATAATGAAATTAAATATAGAACATGAATATGATTTTGATAAAAACTACCTAAAAATGAAAATAATTTTCATATTATATAACGGATTATTGAATAATATTTTTATTAGTATAAATATAATAGGTAGAGAATAATATTAAAAATTGTTATTTATTTACACAAAATATATTCTTATTGATTAATATAATATTGAATATTGTTAATTATTGATTAAATAATATATATATATATATATATATATATATATNATATATATATTTATATTTTTACTAACTGATTTAAAATCTTTAATAAATGATTTTTCAATTAATGATTGGTTAATAAAATTATTAAATTAAGATCTTTACATTCAAATTAACATAAAATTAAATAATGTCTTGAATTTTATAATAAATTTTATTATTGTATTTAAAATTTTAAAAATAAAATTTAGATGTGTAAATTTGGATGTGTAAATGTCAAAGATTATGCTGAAGAAGCACCGGGTCTTTGAAATGAGTTCTCAAACGATAATATGATACTTTCTCTGTGCTACTATACTACGAATATATGGGTTTTAATATAATTTTGAACATGTATTATTAAATTATTTTAGAGTTAGAACAAAGGTGTAAATACTGCATGAATCGAAAGCAGGATATGCTAAGTGGAAAATGATAAATGATTTAAGAAACACAGAAATTTAGCGAATTTTAATTAATACATTTTAGTATTGTGTATTTATTGTGAGTTATTAACATGATTGTCTTTTATCATTTAAAGAAAGATATATTCAAAGATTTAATTTGTTTATAAGTTAAAAATGTTCCATTCTTCAGCTGAGAATTAAATATTTCAAAAATTTATTAAAATAATTTTAAATGATAAATAATTGGCTATTTAAAATTACTTTTAAAAACATTTTTAAATTGAAATTTTAAAATTAAAAAATTAGACAAGCTTTTATTTATAAATCATTTTTAAAATAAATATATTTTAAATATCAAAATTTTACATAAATAGTTTTTGAAATATTTTATTCAAAGCTGAAAATTGGTTTGGAAATTATACAATATTTCATTAAATAAATACTTGGAATTATGTCGTTAACTTCTGAACCGGATTTAAAAAATAATTTAGAAGATGTGTTAGTAGCTTCTAATAGTGATTAAACCCGGCTCAAAGTTACAAAATATATTTGTGAGGATTACTGTGTAAAACAACCAAAATTACTTTTATAAATACTTCTTAGTTTTCCATATGATTACATTTTTAATATTACTTAGATTTTATTAATATATGAAAATTGAATTTATTAAATTTATTAAAAAGAGCTTGAAGACTATAAATCAGTAATATATCGATGTTTGTTGATACTTAGGAATTTTCGGCACTGCCTTTTTCAAGTGAATTCACTGTCTGTTATCAATAGTTTTGAAATGTGTGATATTAATAAACTTTATTGAATCTAAATGTTTATTTAAATTTCTTATAATATTTAGATGCATTGTGGTAATAAAGATATTGGAATAGAAATGTTGAATAACAATATTTAGTCAAATCTTTTTAACAGATAGTTTTAAAATTTATTTTCAATTTATAAATTTTCAAAACACTATCTAATAACATTTAACTCTTTGCGGTCCTATCTACTTTGTGTATCTACTTTGCGGTAATCTTTTTCTACTTTCCCATTACTCATACTGTCATGATAATGATTTTCCAACTTCGCCTTTGTTAACTAGTCTCACTGTTGTCGTAGTTGTGATTTCCCCTTAATTAATTATCGATTTTCTGCTCTTGTAAGTTGACTTGCATTTCGACCCTTTCTGAACATAATATGATTAATCCATTCTCGCCATGATCTTCCCCATCATCTCACCCGTTTTTCAAATTTTAATTCGATGATTTCTTGATTTTGAATTTTCCTTTTTTAATTACATAATTTTAAATTTTAACACTAGTCAAAGTTTCTTAATGAAAAATACTCGTTTTATAATATTCTACTACATATCAAAAATTAATCTTTTCATAACAATCTTTCCAAATACTAAAAATAATTAAAAATTTTGAAGCGTACATCAAATTTATTTAAATTAAAAATTAAAATATGAAATAATTGCCCAAAGAAAAACCAATGCTCAGAAAAGTAATGAAATACTTTTGTAATTTTAAATATATAAAGATTAATTTTTTGACTTTGACCTACTAGATCAGACGTCGCCAATGTTTTTAAGAAGAGGGCCACATAAAGGTTTTCATGAGTTCAACGGGTCGTATCAAAGTTTTCAATATTAGAGGTTTAGCATAACTAATCATTAACTTAAAGTTAGATTCCTAATCGGTCCCTTCATTATTATCCCTTTAAGATTATTGGTTATCGTTCCATCAGAAGTCAAATGTGATTGGATAATCACATCTATAAATAGACGTCGAATTTAAATAAACATTATTATTCACGACTCTCCGTCATCTTCACCTCCATCGGGAAACCATGGAATGATTCCCAATAATTACTACTATAATATTATATTATAGAGAAATATAAATCAATTTAAGAAAAATTATGTTTTATTTAAAATATTCGCATAAACTAGTAATTAGATGATTTATTCTGCTGACTCATTGGATTTGTTTGTTAAATTATGACTCATTTCCTTTGTGTGTTCTATATGACTCACATTTTACTACTCATACCGATAATAATATTCAAATTAATACAGTGATTAAAACCTATAAATTTCGTTGATATTTTCCTTGAAATTTTACGAAGTTAATGAAAAATTTTAATAGATATTTCTAATAATTTTGTTCGTGTTGATTTATCGGTCAAATTCACAGAAACTGTCAATACTTTACTGTAAGTGATTAGTGAAATTTCTGGTTTAAAAAAAATACAATTCCGATGTCATTAATGAAACACTCAATATCATTTCAATTAATAAAGAGAGAATTTCTTTGGATATTTAAATCTTTTTCGATTCTAATTATTCGGATTTCTTTTTTAGAATTATCAAATTCATTGATAAAACTGATTTGAATAATTTAACAAAACTTTTATTTTGGTTTAAAATAAAAAATAAATGACTTTTGCCCAATATTTTCTGAAAAAATATTTGTTTAAATTATTTGTCGAGAAATTTTAATTAATTTTCAATTATAAAAAAAAACTACATTGATAAATAAAAGCAATTGGGAATATCAATAAAAAAGAATTATTTGTTTCATGTGAGCTGATGAAATAATAACTTTTCTAGAACTTTTATTTAAATGTTTTCAGTTCGATTTCAAGTAACTTTAGTGTTTTAATTTACGAAAGAAGGATTATTGATACAACCAGACAGCCAAAGTTTACGATCAAATCATTTTGGTTTGAAGATATTACTTTGCAAGACCATTTGTTTGAAAGATTTAACTAAAAATGATAAAAATTAAAACGAATTTTCTTTCTTAGTCCTTGTACAAGTTACAATATGTTATGTCACTCTTTGAAATGTGCCGCTTCTAGGCCTGGACCTTGATAACTTAATGGTATATACGGCATACGAACAGTTAGTTATTAAATTTGTTAATTTATATATGAATTTAGTGCTATTACGGTCAGAGCCGTAACAAGACATTATTGCGCCATGTGCGGTTCATATATCTGGCGCCCCTAAAACCCGAATTCAAAACAGCCTACTATAATAATTATAATATTCATGTTGAGATTGTTAACTATGTATTCATCTCCAGCTATTATAATAGGTGGTAATATTCTTAAAATTCTGTTGCTAATTGAAAAAATGACAGGAACACATTTTGTGAACTAACATTTTACAAAATACACACCTACGAGGGCATGTTAATGGACCAGTCCAACCAGTAATGTTAAAGATAGGCTAGCTATGGTGCCATTTTAATTTAATACTGTATTTAACAAATAATAATTTCATATGTAATCAATTGCTGGATACTGAAAACAAAAAAATAATTTATTAATTAATATTATTTTACCTGCATTAAATGATCAAACTTCTACAATGATTGCATTAAATGTATATATTCGTAAGACTTTGTTTTAAAAATTATTTAAATTAATAATAATAATAAATATAAATTTTAGTCCGCCTATATTTTTTAAAAACATTTCTTTCAAATTATTAGTTTATATATCTGACAATCGAAATGTGCTCAATTATTTTAGCAATAAAACAAATTAATTAATATTATATTGAATTATAAAACGCTGCCTATTTCAAGTCTTACTAATTTGTTTTAATTGCAAAATTAAATTTAGTTATTTTATAGTTATTATATATTATTTTGTTATATTGTATATAGTCGGTTAATTTCAAATATAAATTATTTTTTAAATTCACTCAAATATAATTTTCATCTCCCATACAAATATATAACAAACAGGAATTCATCAAATGATTTACCTTTAATTTTTGTCAGAGAGATTTTAGAAAACAAATCATAACTCTATAAATAATTGGGAAACTGGAAATATTTGGGCAAATAAACTCATTCATATTTCTAATGATACTAAAAAGAAGTTTGCAAAAGATTACTAAATTAATGAAAAATACAATTTTCTTATTTTAACATTGAATTTTTCTTTTATTTTTATCAAACTATAGATTTTCTGAGAATGTAATTAGATTATTACGGGTTTCTGTTCTGCAAATGCTGCAAAAGATTTGGGGGGCAAATCGATAGAAGGTAATTATGTATGAAATAAACGAAATTCCGATAAGAAAATGAAACTGAATTTGATTTATTATTATTGAAATGAAATTAGAAGATTAATTTTCTCTATTTTATAAATATATATATTATAATTAATTTTACATATATATTTTAATAATTTTTTTAATAATATATTTTTTGTCGAAAATAAAGCTGAATTGTTTGAATTATCAACTTAATTATTTTGTCAGTTGCGTTTAAATAAATGTTTCTTTCTAATTGCGGTTTTCTCTCTCTTTCGGCTTTGATAAATTGTAATTAAACAGAGAAAAATTATGTAGATTTATAATTTTGGTCAGAGATATATTAATTATATATATTTTGTTTTTTTTGTGAAAAAGTTGCTTTATAATCAAATAAATTTATATAAAAGATTATATAGTTTGCTCTTTGTCAGTTTTGTTATTAATATTTCTTGGATATTTTATTTTAATTTAATAAAAATATTTAAGTATTATATATAAATAAATAAATAAAAATATATATAAATAAAAATTAAGTTAAAAACTAGTATGTAAGAAAAAGAATTTTAAAATAAGAGTCGAAAAATTATAAAATAATTTTTTTTTAATAAACGATAAGGACGGAAGAGATTTTTTCATTTAAAGATGTTGCTTTGAGAAATATTAAAAATGCGAAAATATCTAAATACAGAAGATTTCCTAAATTTTTTCAGAAGGCATTCAATAATTTTTAGAAATTTTCAATATTCAAAATATTATTATTTTATACTATAAATATTTTTGTAAATTTATATAATATATACAATGAGTATTTCTTTGACAAAATTATTTCATAAAACAAAATTTACAACAAATCATCAATTACTAATTGCTCTAAAACCTATAAAATCCCAATTTATGCTCAACAGAGAGTAAATTATTCCTAAGAGAAAAAATATAAAAAATTTATTATTCAATGAATATAATTAAATAAACGAAATATTTATATAAAGTCATTAAAATATTATTTTTAATATTATTTTTAATTAGTAGCTATAATAAATTATTAAAAATTATCGCTTTTGTAACCATTATTAAAATATTATTATCTAATTATTATTTAAATAAATGTTTTATTAAGTGCTTTAATAATTTTTATAAATTTTTGTTAATAGATCGTGTAATAAAAACAAGATTTTTCATCCACTTGTTGATTGTCAGTTTCTGATTTAATTGCATAATTCTTCTTATTAAGCAACTATAATTGTTTCTCGATACAGGAATCTCTCGTTTATTTTTGAGACCCAGAAAAAAAATCACTTGGATCCAAATCTAGTGAATTCGGACCCTAAGAGACAGTTTACTCTTTTATGTTTCAAATTATATCTTGAATATCTTGGTAAAACTCTGAATTTTAAGAGCAACCTCAATTTGTTATATTTATGAGTTTTCCGATTTCAATTATGTTATTAGATTAAAAGAGAAATTTCAAACTTATAATAATCAAAGAACGAAGGCAACTTTTTATAATAAAAAATAGCCAAATAAGTATTTTAAAATACTATATATTTCCACCGTTTAACAGTCTTCTTGAGGCTAAGAATCGATTAATTACAACTAAATGAAAATAATAATATTCAAACAAGCTTACAACTAATAATCGTAATCAAACTGTATCAAAAAGATATTTTAATAAAATTTTGGAAAACAACTTTTTTAATCATATAAAACTTATTTTAATTTTAAAACGCACAAAAATTGTTAACATTATCATACAAAAAATATTTTTTTAAACTAATATAAAAACAAATTTAACTTTAAATTTAAAAATTAAAAATTAATTTTTATACAAAAAAGTTTACAAACAACATCATCCCAAATAATAAATATAGCAAATAATTGAGATTTTATTGTAATTAAATTATTTTAAAATTATTAAGCTGTTCTTCATTGTTTCTTCATTTAATATTTTTCGTATTCCCTTTGAAGAATCTTTTTTTATCTATCAATGTCAACATATGTAGCTTTGAATAAGAATCGCATTCGTACATCTTTTTCACTATATATTTCGATACCATAACTGTCATCATCAGGTTACCTACATTCACGACGGATGAATAACTATACAATATTGATCATTTATAAACAAATTATTAAATCTATAAATTTTTAAATTATAAATAACAATTTTAAATAATTATTTTCAAAAATAATTTTCAACAAACAATTATTTTACACTTTTAAAATTCTTTAAAAATATTAATTTAATTATTTTTTTAATTATTTAACATAACTATTACGTATTCACTGCATTCTGCACATTGATTTTAGGATTAAATGTTCTTATCAATAACGCTTCACATATAACACGCTCAAAACCATTATCCAAATTTTTTGATAAAATTTTAAAATCCGACATTCCTAATTATCTCATACAGGCTTTATTATGATCCTTATATTGAACACTTCCTTCGGTCGACAGTGTTCTTGAACTCGAGTACAGAGATGACGGGAAGTCTGTCCAACGTATGTGGCATTACACCCATTACATGTAAATTGATAAACGAGATCCGAACACAATCCAAGTGGTATTTGACAAACATACTACGTACTTCGCACGATTTTGAAAAAATTCTATAATTCAATTTACCCGGCTGTTTACCAATCCTTTCACCATGTCTCTTTTATATTTAAATTCACAAAAAATCTCTGGAGTAGTATTGAGGCCACTATCTGTTGGTTTTCAATAAATTTCAGTCTCATATTTTTCATCTTTACGTTTAATTAACAAGTCAAGAAATGCTATGAACGAATCCTTCTCATTTTCACATGTGAATACAATGTTGTTATGAAATCCATTCATGTAATGCAAAAATAGTTTCACATGTTCCTTATTTTTAAATATCAGAAAAATATCATCAACATATCTTTTATACACAATTGGTTTTTCATATTGAAAAGAAGCAATTTTCTTTTCTAAACTTGCCAAAAATACTGACGCCATTGCTGTTGCTAAGGGCGAACCCATAGCATCTCCATCAATTTGTTTAGGTTCTTCAGTACCAATAAATCCTTAATATTCTATTTTTTATTTTTATCAACATACTCAATCGTACTTGCGCTCAGCATACTTTTACCGTAAGTAGATCAATATCCTTATTTGACTTATATATATTATAATAAACACAATCAATTTTTGCACGCAATTTATTTTCATCAATCCTATTTTGTATGCAATGGTTAGGAACATATTTTAAAATACGTAACTCTTCATTAGACAGAACTATCTTACTCATATTAATCACAGTATTCTCAACATTAAATTTAGAAACACCAAATAATTTCCTCAAGTTCAATAATTTCTTATGCGAATCACTTTTAGATTTTAACAATGAAATAGAATTTTTATTACACCATTCGATACAAACGTGCAAACAAATTTCATTAGTAATGTTAAGCAACGACAATCCAATTGAACATACTTTTTCATCTAAGGAGTTCCTTCGTATCTTTTCGGTTTCCAATATTCTTCTCAGCGTTATTTGATGTATTAATTGGGTATCTTTATTTGAAAGACAATCACTAAGCTTCATTTTAAAAATGAATGAAGGAATTATCTTTTCTTTGACACAAGTTTCAAGAAAACAAATATCCAATTCCTTTCTTCTAAGCGCACAATATGCCTTCATAAGTCCTTTCAATATTGGAACAGTCAAAGTATGATTTTTAAATAAATACTTAAATAAACACTTTTTTCACTATCATCATCAGGTTACCTACATTCACGACGGATGAATAACTATACAATATTGATCATTTATAAACAAATTATTAAATCTATAAATTTTTAAATTATAAATAACAATTTTAAATGATTATTTTCAAAAATAATTTTCAACAAACAATTATTTTTCACTTTTAAAATTCTTTAAACAAATATTATTTTAATTATTTTTTTTAATTATTTAACATAACTATTATTCAATATACATCAACATACAAAAACTACATATTCTGCATATTGATTTTAGGATTAAAAGTTCTTATCAATAATGCTTCACATATTACTCGCGCAAAACAAATATCAAAATATTGTGATAAGATTTTAAAATCCGACATTCCTAATTCTCTTATACAGATTTTATTATGATCCTTAATATTGGACACTCCCTTCGGTTGACAATGTTCTTGAATAAGATTTAATATTTAAAGAAAAATTGTTTTATTTACATATTTCTAATAGATAAAACGATGGCTTAATAACAATTTGTTATGTTGAAACTGTCAGACAGATTAAAAAAATTGTTTTCAACAGCATTTAATGGATTATTTATTACAGAAACAAAACTCAGCCAATATAAATAAATTATATTCATAGGAAATACAATTTCAATTATAACAAAATTTAATCGCAAAAAATTTGTTAGATTGTGTGGATTTTTGTATCCATTTAAATTAACTTAAAATTCACTATTCAAAAATTTATTATTATTCACAATATGCAAACAAGCGTATTACTTTTCGTCAACAATATCTCGAGCAACAAAAAATCAGACACTTCATTCTATTAATTTAAATTATATAACTATATTATAATTATATTTGCATTTAAATTGTTAATATTATTTACAATTATTATTTAAATAAGTAGTGGGGTATGTGCCCGCTGGGCGAAGCCCCCACCACTTCCTATCCCCAGCTGAATAATTTTGTTTTTTCCTAAAAATCCTAGTATTTTAATGTATGTGACGTAATCATGACAATCAGGTTGTTACCATGATAACCTTCAAATTTTTTACGTAGGTCACAAAAAAATATGTAGGTCAATCCAAATTTTATGATTTTTAAAATTGACATTAAAACCATGGGCCGGCAAGGACAAAGACATATTTTAAATTATAAAAAAATTATTTAGGTCAAACCTACTTTAAAGCCATGGGTCCGCTAAGACAAAGACATTTTTTTTATAGTTTAATTAATATATATATATATAGTTTTTTTTTAATACTTTTGGGGGTAGAAAAATGACTATGTCTTATGGACAACAAATAAGAGCAGAAGAAAAACTTTTACGATTCAAAAATTATGTATCTAAAATCAACTTTAAAGCCATAGGTCGCAAGGACAAAGATATATTCTATATAATTTATTTAATCAAATTTAAAATCATGGACCCGCTGGGCCAAAGTAGATCAAAGACACACACACAATATACAGTTTAAATAATACATACACTATATAGTTTAAATAAAACAGACATGCATATATAATTATAAGAACTTTTTTCAAATTTCACAACTGATTTCTTTTCAATTGTATATATTAAAAGCTTGACTATGAATCAGTAAATATTTCAAAAACATCGATATATTTACTGATTCATAGTCAAGCTTTTTAATAAATACATTATATAGTTTAAATAATACACATATACACATATTCTATATAGTTTAATTATTCGACTGTAAAAATATGTCTATTCGGTAGAAAAGTGCGTGTGTGTATATATGTACGGGACAAAATGTAAGGAAATTTTCTAAAAATTTTAAAAAATATATGCAATTTTGTTTACATTTATCAAAAATAGATATTTTTGTGCGAGAAATGTGTGTGTCTATATAGAAAAAACATCAATAATGGACAAAATTTAAGGGGAAATCAAAAGTGAATTTAATGGGACTTTCCAAAGTTTATGATACAAGGTCTATAATGGTAACACAAGGGTTATTTTGAAGGTTATTTTGACAAGAAATAAGGTACCGATTTTATTCAAATATTCAGCAACAATTAAAACACATGTAAGGATTTTATTTTTGAATATAAGCTCCACCAACTTTCATTCATTATTATTCTTGGGATACCATGTTTTAAATGACTTTTCATAGAAGATTTTTGGGTATGAAATCAGAAAATCCTAGATAAGTCAATTGTTGCTGTTGTCAAGTGGGATGTGGATTAGAGCATAATTTCTTGTTTACTAGTTTCTTCAAAAGCAAAAACTTTATAAAGCTTCAAAATTCAATATTATTTGATATTTTCTGAAGCAAAAATAAAATATCGGAGTTTCTTTTCCATATAAAAATAACTTAGAAAAACAAATACTTTTCATTACTTAAGAATAATCATTTGTAATATATTTTATAAAGTTATTATTTCTTGTAGAGTCTAAGTATTTGAGCTTACCATGTACTTTATCAATAAACCAGGACTGGTCACATAATCTCGTACTCGTACTTTTGGGGTTGAGAAATATAGTCTCCATGGGGCATCTGGTCTACCTAGAAGCACCAACAAATGATACGCAGCTCAAACTGAGCATGGGATACTTTTGTATCTTTAATATCATGCTAATCTCTAATAACAACTTAAAAATTCACATCCCAGCTAATTTATCTGAATCAAAGTATTTTCGCTGTTGCAAAAATTTCCAACATCGTTACAATTAATTATTTAATTGATATAACAAATCAATTTAATTAATTGAATAAAATCCACGAGCGTGACAAGCATGGTAGCAATTTGTCAAACTAAAGTAAAATAATTTAATTTAATATATATCTTTTCTGCTATTGTGTACGAATAATTTAATGGTACTTCCGTGTTATCTTACCCCCAAAAATTAAATTAAAAAAGAACATATAATTATTATATTTATTTTCTAAATCACAGTTACAAACTCAGGAAATGTTTGTAAAGAGTTTGTAAATGGTCATCCAGGTGGCCAGAAAACCACAATGTCGTTGAGAATAGTGTCGAACACATCGGCACTGTTGCTTAGAACACGTTGCGCCACATAAACTCACATAATCACATAATCACATAAATCACAGATAGCCTTAATAAACTCATGTTCAATAATGTTCAATAACGTCATCAATAATGTATTCTCTCATTTTTTATATTGTTATTTTAATTGTATTTTATAATTTAATTTTTGGGGTTAAGATAACACGGAAGTACCAATTTAATTTGTGAATGTTTGAGGAGGTGAGAGTCATATAAAAGAATCCAAAACATTGTTAAGTTGCCATAACAGTCGAAGAAAGAATGTAGGTAGCCGATAAAAGGAAGGGAAAATGAGAGATGAGATATTCAGGCTAATTTAGAGATGGATTTTTTAAGAGCCACAACGCATCTATTATAAAGCGATAGCTTTATATTTTATCACTGAAATTGAACAATTTGGTACAAATTTCTTATTCTGATCGAGAACACGAGGAATAGAATAGTAAAACAAATTCAACATAATTGTAGTATAGTGCTAATTTTTATTTGTAATTTCTTACTTGTAATTACGATTTGCAATCATAATTTTCCCTTTTGTTTTGTATTTCCCATATAAAGTAATAAAACTATATAGAGTAATTCTCTATTGCAACAAATTACTATAGAGAATTACAAAAATTAGAAAATAGATAAACAAATCGAAATCTAAAAATACAGAAGAAAATTTAAAAATTAATTAGAAGAAGACGATCCTAAGAGCGGAATTAATTTTGTAATATACTACAATCTTACCTTTCTCCAATCCGTCCACTATACGTTTCAACAATTCAGTTCATTCATATACCGAATCATAGTAGCTCAAATGCTTCCTTTAGAATATTTAGAGATACACCCAATTCCGAAATTGAGTAACCTCTATAATTCACGTTGGTGTGCACACCAGTTGAGTGAGTCACCATTTACGTGAAAATGAAGTTACTCAATTTCATTTATTCTATAATTTATTAGCAACAAAAATGGTTTTCAGGTAATTTTTTTAATTTCAAGTATATTTTAAGACTTGAATTTTGATCTTGATATAATTATGAGATCATTATTCAAGTTCTTAAATATTACTGTTAGTCATCATTTATAATATAATATATTAATAATTAAATTTCAGGTGTTTTTTTAGGAAATTTATGATATTTTATACATTAATATGGAATTATTTCGCTAAAATGTAAGTTAGATATTTTTATATTTATAAATAAATAAAATTAATCACCAAACACATTTATTTTTTTAAGACATTTAGTCATTTTCTGTATATCACAATATTAATTTATTAAAATAATTTATTTAAATTTACGATTTGCGAATTTCTTTCTGTAAATCAAAAGATCTCGAAGGACCTTCAATATTTGAAATACTGCCTTCACACATACTATAAAATATTTTAATGTTTTGTAATTTAATGAATAAAACTTACATTGTATTTTCTTCCTTTTCCCTAAAGCTCAAGGTAGAGCTGTCGGAATCTAAATTAAAATTATTTTCTTCCATTTTTTAATAATTTTAAAATAATTATATTTTAACAATATGTTAACAGTTATTTGATTCGGAACAAAAACATATATAAGAATTTTGCATGTATTTTTCATTATGTGTTTTGTGTTGGTGTGTTGAGTTATTTTTTTCTCACCTTCACAAAACCTATAATAAAGTTACTAAATTTCGGAATGATAAATTTCTACACACAGGTAAGCTTGTGTGTTCCTATAATATATATTTATTGATTTTTTTTTAGATTATAGAAGTTATTAAATTTCGGAATTAGGTGTAGAGAAAACAATAATTGAACTTTCCATATATAATTATATTAACAGCATTACACCTTCCCTCAAATCGATTCTCGGTATACAAAGTAAAACTTTCGAGGTTCTGTCGTTTGTTGTAAAGCCAATTTTGTTTAATATTATTTTATTGTCAAATTTAATTTTGTTCTGTTATTGAAAAATACGTATTCACAATCACCCCGACTGTCCCAACATAGTCGGGCTCTTACCATTCCTACTTGACAAAACAATATATTAAATAATAACTCTACAAATACAAATTAAATAAACCACTCGCATCAAACCACTCCAACAATAATCAACAAACGTTACATAAAAATTATGTAAATTATTCTTTAACTATTATAATAAAATAAAATAAGACCAAAAATAAATTATTTCCGTATTTTACTTTCGAAAAACTAAAATGTCAAAAAGCTCACTTTTGTGACAGTTTAAACTTTCATATATAATTAAAATCATACTTTTATCAAAGTCATTTTATCCTTAATTATTCAGTACTTTGTTCAACAATTTTCTTGAAATTTATTTGAAGAGAAACTATTCCAAATAACTTCAGTATAGTTTCAATTTTTGTAAAATTAAATTTTTTGTCACATATTTACAGCAAACCTTTAATTTTTTAAATATTTAAATATAGTAATTTTTAGTTGTTAAGCAATTAATACATATCTAATTATAAATAAAGGAACTTCATTTTTTAAATCTAATTTTGCAATATATTTTGACAGCTCGGCTATCATTATCAGCCACTAAACAACGTCAATAAAATCTATAATACTTATTAAAAGGAGAGTTTGAAGACTATAAATCAGTAATATATCGATGTTTGTTGATACTCACGAATTTTCGGTACTGGCTTTTTCAAGTGAATTTCGATATATTACTGATTTATGGTCTTCAAACTCTCTTTTTAATAAATTCAATGGAAAAAATAATCAGTGGTGAAATTGAAAGAAATTAAAGTTCTTATAATAATACTATAATACTTATATTTTTATTAATATTCACTAAATATTTTCTGGTGTTGCTCAGCTCTGGTCAAAACGTATGGAAATAATAGTAAAAAACATTGAGATTCCATAACTAAGCCTTCATGGATACAGCCATGTGAGATTTAATATTATTTATCTGGCATGTATGAAACCCTTTAGCTTGCAGGACTACAGGATATTTTTATTTTTATTAGTTTCATTTAAGAATAATAAGAAAAATATATATTACAATAGGATATAAACAAAATTAGCTTGAAAATAATAAATAAATATTTGAAGATAAAATATAAAAATTAAAATAAATTATTATGTTTTTAGTCAAAAACTTAAGACTTTTTAATAATTTTTAAGATCTTTAAACTTTTATCAAAAGAAAATATTTTGTGAAAGATTATGCAAATCGAAAATTTATGAGTTTTTTTTCTGTTTTAAAAATTTTGAAAAATAGTAGTTGAAATATTATGTTTTCTAAACATTTTGAATTGTATTTATGGATAAACAAACATTTAAAAATGTTTATATTTAAACAAAAATATCAAAATTTGATTCCCTGATTTAATTGATTGTTTAAAAAATATTTTATATTCTTTTCGAAAATAAAACATTCACAAAATTATTTCTGTTGTTTGTTTGTTTTGTGTGAGGAAATAGTTTAATTTAATAGTTTGAAATAATTATAAATGCTTTTAATAATAAAATAACAGAATTTTGAAAAATATCTAAATTTAATAAATTAAGGATATGGTAAAGTGTTAAATCAATTAATAAATAAATAAATAAGTTTCATTAAAACAAATATTAACACTTTACAGAGAAATGTTAATAAAATATATATTTCAATTTATAATATACACTCATATCTATCTATCTATCTATCTATCTATCTATCTATCTATCTATCTATCTATCTATCTATCTATCTATCTATCTATCTATCTATCTATCTATCTATAGATTATCTATAAATTATTTAAAAATGCATTATCGTTTCGTCTACATTTATTTCAAAATTTATTTGCTGACTTGTTGTTTTTATCATTATTGGTTTACGGTTTATGTATTTGGTTCCCAAAATCCAAAACGCCCAATATTCTTTTTATCTGTCACGAAAGAAATTATTTTCGATTACAATTTCTTATGGTCTTAGATTTCTCGTCATTTTGGAATGCATACTTTAATAATTTTTAATCTATTATTTCCCATCCAATTCGTCAAATTAACTATTTTCTTTATTTATTTTTTCTTATCCTTATTATTTTTATTCCGATCATTGGAATATCATTGGAATCATATTTATGACAATAATAAAAGTTAATAATAAATCAATTTATTTCTTAGATTTTTATATATTTTTTAATTTTTATCGAAATATATTTATTTACACATTATAGTTTGTTCTATAATTTCCACTTCACTATTAACCCACATCATCCCACTCTTATACTTTATCCTCTTGTTGACATCTGAATTTAGAGCTTAACGCTTGTTTTGTTGAAACTTGTTCATTCGGGTATTTATAGTCATCATATTCTTCATCTTCATAACTTTTCTATTTGCATGGGCTTCGATATTCTTTGATTTCATGTCATTTGGATTTCTTTGCTGTAAATTATTTTTCAATTTCATGTGGTTTATAATTTTTATAGTTAATGTAATTGGTATTCTACTTCACCATTCCATTGATATTCATATTTTTGTAACACAATTTATCTATGATATTTTAATAAACCCGTTTGCAGTGAACGAACTCATCTATAATGTAAAACAAAAAATCAATACGTGTATATTATATAAGCATACAAATTTACCTGTTAATTTTTAGCGCTGCAATGAACAGACGCATTTAATATAGAAAGTGAGAGAGTAGTAGAAAAAATAAACTGACACACACAAACACAACACATTGTAAAAAATGCATGCAAAATTTCGATATGTAGAATCGTTATAATAAAAAAACGCACTATAATAAATCATTTAGAGAAATTTTTAAAATTTTTAGAAAAAAATGACTAAAAAAATTTGACGAAAATTCTAAAAACTCAACTTTGAATTGTATAGATAATAAAGACATTATTTTGTAAGATTTATCATCAAAATTCGACTAATTAATGCCTTTGAAAATGTTGAAAATTACAAAGAATTCGGTGGATTACTTGGAATCACCAAACAATCGATTTGAACAATACTTTACAGATATAAAAAATATGGAGAAATTTGGAAACCGAAAAGAGGTAGCAGAAGAAAAACAGGGAAATAATTGGTTGGATTTCGAAGAATCCAATTTTTATGCATTTTTGGAAGAAATGAGAATTGTGTTTGGCGATTATTTTATTTATTTATAGTTAAAAATATGTCTGACTTACTTTATATCGAAATAATTCCGAATAACTACCTAAAAATCCTAGAAAACCCCGAAATTTAATTATGAATAATTTATAAAAAAATATTGAAAAAAAGTAATATTTAAAAGTTAAATAATGATCGCATATCTATATGGATCAAAATTCAAGTCTTAAAATTTACTTTAAATAAAAAAATTACCTGAAAGTCATTTCTAAAATGTCTAAAATAGTTAAACGTAAATTATCTATTACACACCAACCTGTATTATAGATACGCTTGTTCACTGCAAACGGTGTAGATTCATTTACATTGAATGACTGAGCATAAAAAAGTGTGTATAAGTAGGTAGGTGTGAACTATTGTGAATGTCTAGCCCAGTGGCCGCAATTACATGGCACGCGTGCCAAGATTGGCACACTTCGAAATTTTGCTGGCACGCATGATAAAAATATGAAAAAATAAATTTTGTCACAAAAATAGATTTTATTATTTATTTTTTACTTTCAATCATTAAGATAATTTTTTGACATTTCAGTGAGTTGCATTATTATTTACTGTTTTTTTTATTTGTGAGAAATATTTGTTTAAAATATTTGTTTAAAAATACAATCTTTTTTTGATATTTTGAATATTATCGAATAAAAAAAACGAAAACGTTCGAAAAAATTCGTTTAGAAAACTTTCAGAATATTTCACTGAATTACATTTGGTAAGTTTTTATTTTATTTTGGTTTTTATTATTAGCCGTTCAAAATGAATAAAACTTCAACAGATAATCGTAAAGAGTCACTTCAAGATTCTTGGAAATTTCTTTATGGGATAATTGAAAAGAATGGCAAAGCACATTGTGTTTTATGTCTCACATCTGTAGTTTTTCGTACATCATCAGTCAAACGTCATTTTGAATCCAGCCATTCATCGATTGCAAAATTAAGTTTGGAAGAAAGAAAACATTTTTTTGAAAAAAATTGAGAATCTTCACTGCCAATCAAGTAATTTGAACAAATTTGTAAAATCGACAAATAATATAACTGCCGCTAGTTTTAATATAGCAAACGAAATTGCTAAACACG
Organism: Schmidtea polychroa; assembly: GCA_959609185.1. Taxonomy (NCBI): domain Eukaryota; kingdom Metazoa; phylum Platyhelminthes; order Tricladida; family Dugesiidae; genus Schmidtea; species Schmidtea polychroa. The sequence continues at coordinate 20,560 of CAUHTR010001532.1, read as the reverse complement.
GAAAACCATTTACTGATGGTGATTTTTTTAAAACTACTCTTTTGAATTGTGCTGAAAAACTTTTTGAAGACTTCGATAATAAAGATAAAATAATCATGCGTATTAAAAACGTTCAACTGAGCCCAAATACGGTTAAAGATAGAATATTAAAACTGCGAGAAAATATTTTTTCCCAGTTAAAATCAGATATTTGCTCAGCTGAGGTATTCGCTATCGGCGTTGATGAAAGTACGGATATCAACTTAGATGCAAGGCTAGCAATAACTGTATGATATGCTACAGGAGGAAAAATGAGTGAAGAATTATTAAAGTTGGAAACTTTGCCAGAGCGAACATGGGGCGTTGAAATTTTTTAAATTGTAAAAAAGAAGATTGATATTAAAAAAATATGTTCAATTTCTATTGATGGGTGCCCCAGTATAGTAGGTAAAGATTCAGGATTCCAAGTATTACTAAAAAATGAAATCGGTCACCCTGTTTTAGGTTTTTATTGTATCATTCATCTCGAAGCACTATGTGCCAAAGATGGAGTTTTTTTACTAATTCACGTGATGAATGTTGTGAGTAAGATAATTAATTATATTGTTGCCAATGATTTGTCCAAAATACAGTTTCAAAAGTTAATGGAAGATTTAAATGTACCATATGAAACTCTTCTTATGTATAATCACGTTCGATGGCTTAGTCGGCATTATCTTTAGAAAGATTTGTTTTATGGTTGGATGAAATTCGTCTTTTTTTACATGACAAAAAAAATATTAACAGAGCTTACCGATACTAGATGGTTACTAAAGTTAATGTTCTTAACTGATTTTACTATACATTTGAATGAATTAAACAAGAAACTGCAGGGTTATGGAAAATCATTGGATATTTTATTTGGACACATTAATGCTTTTGAAATGAAACTAAAATTAATTAAAAAAAAATTAATTAAATTAATTAAAATTAGAAACAAATTATGAAGAATTGAAATATTTTCCAAATTTAAAATTTTTTTTGAAAAATACTGACATAGGAGAAGAAAACCTACAAGATATTTTTGATGAATTTCGTAAAATTATATTAAGTACACAAGAATCATTTGAAAAGTCGATTCCAATTTATTAAAAAAATTGAACATTTAATTAAGTTTATCCGATATCCTGACAATTTTATTCCGGACAATAATTTCGGTAAATTTAGATGACTAAACTTTGACGATTTCGATAGTGAACTGCTAGAATTCCAAGCCAGTTTGATTTGGCGTGAAAAATTTGTAGATTTTAGAATAATGGTCGAAAGTCAATTAAGAGAAAATGATATAACATTTAACATGGACGATGAAGTTCTAAAGTTGTGGCAAAGTCTTCCAAATCAGTTTTCATCATTGAAAAAGCTATCAATAGCTGTATTAACATTATTTCCTTTAACTTACTTTTGCGAATTCTTATTTTCTCAAATGAATGTAATTTTAACCAAAACCAGAAACAGAATGGCTAGTGACAATTCCGAGGCTTGTGTTGCTTTAAAAGTAACCAATTGCATACCAAATATAGATCACTTAGCGTCGCAATTTATACAAAAAAGATCTGATACTGGACAACTGTAGAAAATATATTTTGTTCCTTACTAATTTAGTAAACTTTTATTTATTGTTTAATTTTTTTATATTTTTTATTTTTCGTTGTTTAATTCTTATTATGTTTTATTTAATTTAATTTTTGATATTGAAGAATATATCTGATATTTTTGTTTTCTTTGATTAAATATATTTAAGTTTTTTTTATATTAATTTATATATTAATATAAATAAAATCAAAGTATAAATGAAATAAATAAAAATTAATATAAAAACGAATAAGTCCATATTAATTTCTTACATTTCAATACTATTTTATTTTATGGAATAGATTCGGCACGCCGAAATAATGGTTTGAGGAAAATCATCTTTCTTGGCATGATACCTAAAATCTAAATGCGACCACTGGTCTAGCCGCTAGACTCTAGCGGAAAGTATGACCTATCGGAGTGATGACTCATTCGATGCGTCATGAGTCAGTGGTAATTTTTTTGTGTCCTGCTTTTGGTCATAACTATAATTGAATTTAATTAATTATTATTATTAGGAAATATATATAAATTTTTCTAAGGCGGATCAAAGAAAATTCATTTAGAAAATGAGTTCAGAAAGTAAAAATATTATTATAAATGGTTAGATATTATCAGGGCCGCCGCGTACGATTGTTCATATTGTGCCCCGCACAAGGGCGCCGAGTGAAAAAGGCGCCGGCAGGGGCCTCTTTCACTCGGTGCCACCTCACTAAATAAAAAAAAATTAAAATTAAATATAAAAAAATTAAATGATAAAAAAGAAAAAGTGACAAATATGGATTTATTAGAGAGATACTGGAAACGCGGGCGCAACGTATACGCTATGAAAGCGCTCTCGTGACTTCGTGCGATGCGATCGATGTAGATCGCTCAACTTCTTTCGATAAAGGTGTCACCGCGACGCACGGCATTTCACATTTACGTCTAGTCAAGTCTACGCAAATTGACGTATTAGTCAAGACCACCACTGCATTTGTCTTCTGCGTAAATCAAATATTTATTGATTTTCATCAGGCATTCATTATAAAATTTCAACGTAAGTATAATTTACAATATTAAATAACTAATTATATATTAAATAACAATATTAAATAATTACAATGTATAATAAATTTTAACTTAAAATCCTTAGATGTCTGGAATCGGAAAAAAATCAAAAATATCAGGCGCGCAAAATAAATAATTTGGTATGATATATTGAATCTTGTCAATATTGTCAGCAAAATAATGCAAAAGCCCACATTCGATTTACAATTAGTAACAGAAAATCTTAATTCAATTTTGAACAACTTAAAAAGTCTTAGAACTGATGATAAATTTGAAGAACTTGTGACGTCTGCAATGGCTAAAGCTAGAGAACTTGATATTGAGCCTGATTTCCCTGAAACTCGAAAGCGAAAAAAAAGGAAGTTATTCGATTACGAAGCATCAGATGATACAGTGAAAGATGCAAAGCATGATTTTAAAATTAACTTCTACTTCGCGATTCTGGACACCACTATATCGTCAATTTCATAACGATTTCAACAATTGCAACAACACTACGAAGATTTTAAAATAATACACAACATCAACCAACTAAAACAATGGGATAATGAGGATTTATTGAAACACTGCAAAGATTTGCATATAAAATTAACCGACGGTGCAAACTTAAACGATGAAGATATTGATGGTATAGTTCTAAACGAAGAATTAAAAACCATTCAATTTTTTATAAAATCTGACTTGTCTTCTCACGAGGTTTTAAATTACATTTATAAAAATGCATTAAATGAGATCTTCCCGAATATAACTATTTTATTACGCATTTTTTTAACATTACCTGTGTCTGTTGCTTCTGGAGAAAGAAGTTTCTTTAAGTTAAAACTAATTAAAAACTATCTACGGTCTACCATGAAAGAAGAACGATTAACGGACTTATCCATAATATCTATAGAAAGCGATATTTTGGATTCCATAGATATTAACGATCTCATAAAAAACTTTGTAGCTGCTAAAGCTAGAAGAGTAAATATGTAAAAAGTATTTTGATTTTTGAGTGATGAATAATTATAAAGTAATTTAATTCTTAATATATGTTTGAGACAAGCAAATTTTATTGATTGCTTAGATTTAGTATTATATATTGTATGTATATAACCCATGCCTGTATATTATCGTATTATATAAGCTGTAATTATTTTTTTAAAATAAAAGTATTCATTGGAAATATTCTAATGATTATATTCATAACAAGTCATAGTTTTTGACATGGGGGTTCAGTTCAGGGAAGGGCGCTGAAAAAAATCTGGCACAAAGGCGCCTCTTACCCACGCAGCGGCCCTGGATATTATCATTTATATTTTCGCAAAGAAGACCACAAAACTTTTTTTCGATCGATAATAATGAAAATGGTATAAATTATTTGCAATTATTGATTAGAAATTATTTGAAAAATTATGGTAAAGAACTTAGTATTATCCGAAAAAAAATTTATAGAGGGATTTACCAAACGATATGCTATTTATGAATATGCCTAAAAATATTAAGAAATTTAAGTTTTTTTAAGGGAGCCAGAAATAATCTAAAATTTGACGTAGAAAAGAAAATTTTATTCAAATCTCCCTAACAAAATAAATTAACGATAAATTGATTGCGGAAATGAAAGGAATGGAAGCAATGAAAATTCAATTCACAGTTCTCATACAGTTAGAGAAAAACGGGAAAATTAGCGATAATTTCTTCTTTAATAATGCCGAAGTCTTTAGCCTAATTTTCTAATTGAGGGGCCAAATCGAAAATATAATAATGAAATCGAAAAATTCACATATTTGAGTAACGGATGGCGAGTAGGTTAAAATCAAAGAAATAGATTTCATAATAGCAATAATATGCTAGCTGGCCATAGTTATCTCTCCACACCAGCTGCTTTAGTTTCTAAAAAAGCCATAGTAAATATTCAAAACACTGACGAAATGTGTTTTATATATAGTGATTTAGCCCCTTTAAAAATGTAGTATAATCGTACAAATAGGAACCACATTAATTCATAAGATAGTTATTTAATTGAATTAAATTATGATATCATTAACCATTACCCCATGAAATTGTGCGACATCCCAAATTTTGAAAGCAAAACTATATAGAAGAGCAACTAAACCTATAGGAAATGAGGACAGTAATTATATACCCCATCAACCTCAATTAGACATCACGTAATAAATAATTATAATAATTCAAAATTATATTAAAATTTCAATGGTTTGGATTGTGTTTTATCTTTTTTGAATAAAGTGGAGGAAATTTCTTTCACAATCGTCCTGCCATATTACGAAATTCATGGTAGAAAATCCATGCAAACTTTGTCTTTCATTGAGGAACGTGAATGCAAAGATTGTAAGGACCTGATATCTTTGTAAAACAATTCACTAGAGACAGAGTTAAGGATGATTGTCACTTTTCTTAGTGCTATTTGTAAGAATTTGTAAGACAAATTCAAAAACAGTTACCTGTTGTATTTCACAATTTGATGTATAAGATCTCCATTATATTTTGAAGTATGGTCTGAATATATTTTCTTCTTGAGAATTAAATATAATTCTGACTACTACCAAAATATTTATATCCTCATCGCGTATATTGACAAATTGCATGTTTGTTTTATTGAAAGCATGCAGCTTGTCAAATCATCACTTGCAAAAGCTGTTAAGACTCTTTCCGATCTGCCTTTAATTTGTTTTGCTTTTGATGACGCAATTGTTAGAGCCAAGGGTATCATTCCTTATGACTTTTTCTATATCGACTGAAGTTCCCATTAAAAATGAATTAATATTTTTTTAATAAAAAATTTCATTTAAGTACCCAATTTTGTATTTTTTTTGACAATAAATATTGCAATTATTAATCATTATTGTGTTTTTTTATTATCCAGATTTTATCGGTTGTAATCACAGTTACAAAATAATGATATTAAAGAATGACAAAAAATATTCATGTTTATATGGCCCAAAGGGTCAAACGGGTTGGACACCCCTGCTCTAAACTTAAATTGTATAATTCGTGACTAGATGATCTCTAAATTAAATTATTCTATAATTATTTAGAATTTAGAATTAAGTTTAAAAGGTAATTCTTCAAATAAGTGCATACAACATATCAAAAGAAATATCTAAAAAAATCTTAATTAAATCAACATAAAATTTGTCGAATAGAAATAAAACAAAATTGAAGTAGTCAAATTAAAACAAACTTAGGTTCAAGTTGTCTGACAAGATAAATTATTGAGTTATTAAATTCTACTGGCAATTTATTATTTTCCTTTCCCGTGTAGTTTAGGGAATTAAATTGTGAATTTCAAACGAGATTCTTTCATAATTCATGAAGGTTTTATGCACAAATTCTTGATTTTATGTTTAATTTATTGTCAATTATTTTGTTTAGGTGTGAGATTTATTTATAACCATCAATCATAAAGTTATTGTAAATAGTTTCTTCGAGCATAAATCATAATTATTGAATTTTCTATTTTTTATTTTGTTTTAATATGATATATCACATATTTTGTGTCAATTAAAACAATATTTACATTGCAAATTTCTGAATATATATATATATTTTTAGATTAGATGTTGTAATAGTAATTGAAAGTTTAATAAAATTATTAATTTAGTAATTTTCAAAAATTAATACATTAAATATAACGGTGTGAAATGTTTAGGGTTTGCAATACCGGTATTGGCGATTTATATTTTCGGAAATACTGGTATTACGAAAATCGATAATTTTGCCAACCCTAGAAATGTTCAACATATTTTATTAACGATAAATAATTTTGATTTGTTTAAAAATAGTAAAATTAAAGTTTCAATTATATTTATTAAACATTATTTTCAAAATTTTGGATTTACATTTTTGTTTGCTCATATGATCATTTTCAATATTTAAAGGGACACAATAAATGATTTTGAAATACTTAGCATTTTTTAATTTTATTCTGATATTTAATAACAAATGCTATAACAAGATAAGTTGGACAGTTTCAGATAATATTTAAGTTATTTATTTAGTAAGTTTCAGATGCACTTTTTGAATATACAGAAAACTGTTTTTTAAACTGAAATTTTAACTATTAAAGTTATTGTTTCTTTTTTTATTTGAAACATCCATTAATAATTAAGAAATTTGAAAAAAGTGGTATTTAAATAGACAAAATCCTTAAATCAACATATATATATACTCAGCAAAGATTTCATTCATTCAACAATATGTTTGTTTCTTTCACTCATATTTAATATAGAGAATTTTGTGGAATTTCAAGAATCTATGTGGGAATTTGTAATGATTTGGTCCATCTATCTCAGGAACCAGAGATTGGAAAGAAGTTTTTAAGAATGTGGCAAACATTCTTGCAATAATGATAGGTAAGGCAAAGAAATTGGCAAGAATTTTGCCAAGGTGAGTGGAAAGGCTTTTCTAGTTTTTAATTCTTGATTTTTTGATATTTTTGATATTTATTATTTTTGTTGGAAAACTTTCGAGAAATTAAAATTATTAATATATTTTGGATTATGTCTTCGACTTCAATATTATCAAATGAAGCATTTTTTAAATGTCAGTACCTATGAAATCATAATAAACAATTTCATATCCTTTAAAACTTCCGATGTGGCTTTGTTTAAGCCAACTTGTTAATATGAAAATAGTCTATATGAAAACGAATTGTTGAAATATGCAACTGATTAGGTAATAAAAGTCAATCGAATTGGCATTAATATATACGTACGTCGTATAACGTGCCAAAAAACATTCTTGCAGAATCAGATACTTGAAAGAATTTGCTACGTCAGATTATGCGAAAGAAGGAATGCCATGGCCCATGGGAAGAACCCCCATTTTTAAATGAAGACGAAAATTTTTGATCGCTGTGAAGAATTATCAAACTAATAACAGAAAAGGATAAGCAGATTCTAGATGGTGAAGTTGTTGTACGGCGGAAAACAAGTAGCCTTAGCATTTCCTGAGCTGTGTCTACTGGATGGCAATGATCATATCTGGAAGAGTGAAAACTAATATAATTGAAATCAAAGCTGATTTAAAGAAATGACTACATTGATAATGGATTTTAATAAATAATTAAAAAATAAATATATGAAGTAGATGTTAATAGTATTTCAGTCGTTAAAAACGGTATGTGTAAAAGTTAAGTTGTGAATGTTTGTTTTAAACATTAAAACGATTTGTATTGATATTTATGAGTATGAATTTAATTGAATATTTTTATATTTGTTGTTTAATCAATAAATTTTTATTGCGAAAAAAACAGACTTTTTAAATTTTCATATAAATAAAATGCATATGTATGTACCGTACTAATCTGTATAAAATTCCATGGTACACTATTCGAATTTTACACTTTTTGAAGCCTGAAAATAGAGAACTTATTATGTACCATGGTACGCTAATCGGACCTTTTATTGTTAATAGTGTACCAATGGTATAGTAATCGGACCCTATATTCATATTAGTGTACTAATTATATATTATTGGGCTAATGATAAAAAATATGTAAAAGAAATAAAAAGCTAAATTAGGTATTTATTCATTTATTAACTCATAATTTCAAAACATTTTAAATTTTAATCATTTGATTATGAATCTGATTGTTCACTGGGGTCGCTTCTTCATTGCTTGATGCATCATTATTAGTCAATTCAACTGCATCCCCATACTCGCTGCCTGTATCACCACTGTCTCGCACTTCAAGTTCATTTATAATTTGTGTTAGACAATGATTATACTTTGACATCGGGGCAACTTCGCTGCAAACAAATATGCAACAACATTCAAAGGATCGCTTAATAATTTCTGGTTTGATCCATTTAACTGAATCACTTACAAAATTGACCATATCTTGGTACAGAGGCTTCTTTCGATATCCATTTGCGGTAAAAGTTTCTGGCCCGTTTTCAATCCATTTGTTCAAGATTTCTCTCATCGCTTTTTTAAAAGTAATGTTTATGGAAACATCAAATTGAATAAACAGTGTTTCTGTGAAGCATTTACTCTGAAGGAGACTAACTACTTCTTGTCGCAAATGCGATCCAAAAGAATTTATTCGTAACAACGACTTATTGTGGCTGAACGGCCAGTTATGTCTAGCAAAGCAGGATGTCACCCAATGTTGCATTAATTGTGTATTCATTGATCTGCTATCCCTTTACAACAATTTCAATATTGTTTGGCAATGGAATTCGTGGAACTTTTTTCAAGAATTTGAAATATAAAGTGCGATTATGACACAAGACGGCGTTTCATCAATATTATAAATATTTGACCGTGAGAGATAAGCAGATTTTTGCCTTACACTTCGTAAGAAATCATTAACTAATTGCAACAATTCCTTATTCGTCTTCGTTTGTTGTATGCGGTTTATACGTCAATTATCATTATATTAAACAAAACTTAATTATTTACATTAAAAATAAATCAATAAAGTCTAAGAACTCTGTAATTTATCAATGAATGATCACATGAAATATATAAGAAAGGATTTCATAAATATCGTTCGAAAAAGTAAACATGAAAAGGATTAAAAGGCAAAATAGTGGAAGTAGTAATTTTCTTTATAAAAATAAAATCATTCTTTTTATAGAACGCAACTGCTTCGTGAAGATTCCCAGCAGTCGTCAATTCAATCTTTTTATATTTCATTTTTCGACATTCCTCAAGAATTGCCTTCAACAAAATACTGCCAGATCCTTGATGTCGATACTTTTCACAGATCCACATTCGTTTCAATTCACATACGTCGGGGTCTTTTGTTGGGAAAATCCCAATTATTCCGATTAATTGTTTATGATTCCGTTCTGTGAAGTACAGACCAATCAAACAATGACGAGGTCTTAGCCAAAATGGAATGAACCTTTCGTAATCTTGTTGATGGTGAATTGTCGCTTGATAAAAGAAATGGATCCTCAACACAGTATAGGTCACCAATATCCCATATCCAATCAATAAGGAAAAAACCAATGGCAAATTAAATAATTGAACTATTAGAAGCCCCAATAAAATGGAGAGAACTTGAAGAGACTTGCTGAATAAATTGGAACTTAGAAATCTGCGTTTTGACAAATAATAATTTTCATATTGAAAAGATTTTGCATTGTTTAACTCATCTATTGACAACAAAGTTTTTGTGGAGAGCATTTGAAAATTAATTAAGCAAATGATTTCATACGATAAAAAAATTAATAATTTGCACTTTAAACTTTGCTCTAAATCATTTCGAAATCGAATATTGCGATTGAAATAACCGATATTTTGTATAATAAATATTTCGGTAGCAGTTGGATTTTCTCTGTTAATATTTATTATCTAAAACTTAGTTTCTTGAGGCAAAAGTTCGATAAAAACTTTTAGACATTTCGATTTTGATTTGATTGATTATTTGAAAATTCGCAGAATAAATTTCAATTTTAGAACTAATGTCGAATATTAGAATAAATTCCAATTTTCCATTAAAAAGGTCAAACTTTATTTACCAATGCATTCTGAGAAATAGGTATTTGTTTAAATCAATGCAATTGTGTCAGTAATAATAATAATAATAATGATATTATTATTATTATTATTATTATTATTATTATTATTATTATTATTATTATTATTATTATTATTATTATTATTATTATTATTATTATTATTATTATTATTATTATTATTATTATTATTATTATTATTATTATTATTATTATTATTATTTAAAACAATAAAATGATAATTTAAGCCTTTTGCTGCAAATAATGTATTTAATGAAAGAATTTTCGACTATTGTCAATCATTATTTGCAGCAAAAGGCTTAAATTATCATTTTATTGTTTTAAATAATAAATGCTGCTACCAAGCAATCATCATTTTATATTATTATTATTATTATTATTATTATTATTATTATTATTATTATTATTATTATTATTATTATTATTATTATTATTATTATTATTATTATTATTATTATTATTATTATTATTATTATTATTATTATTATTATTATTATTATTATTATTATTAATATTAATATTATTATTATTATTACTATTATTAATATTAATATTATTATTATTATTATTATTATTATTATTATTATTATTATTATTATTATTATTATTATTATTATTATTATTATTATTATTATGATTATTATTTAACAATAAGGTAAGCTATTTTGCTTTAAAAGATGTATTAAATGAAAATACTTTCAATAATCCTAAAATATATCCAAAATTTATCTGTTTCAAATTTCAAATTATTTTTGGTGTTCTTTATAAATTTATTTTCTCTTTTCAATGGTTTAAAATTTTGATTAAATGAAATAAAAAAAATTTTTAATTTAAAATCAAATTTAAGTCATATAAAATTCAAAATAAAAATATTAAATATTAAATTACTTAAGGCTTATAAACAGTTTTTTCCTTTTAAATAATATTAACAATAATAATTTCTAAAACATATTTCAAAACCCATAAATTTTTTTTAAAACTTTAACAATTTATTTTTAAAAAAACTCACAAATTTTACATCTAAGTCAACTGGTATCGATTGGTAATTTCACAGATTTCTACTTTAGTATTGATTTTTGGATATTTATCTAAGATAAGAATTGCCTCTTTAAATCTGTGATTTTTTTGAATGCTATCACTGGCTAAGATTTTAATTGAAATATTTTTTCTCCTTTCTTAGTTAACAATGTTGAACATGTTTACTGAGTATTTTTAAACAGGATCGAGATGTTGTTTTATTTTTTGGTGCAAGTTTTTCAGTGTATTTCCAATGTTTATTTATTTGTAAATATTGCACGTAATGCAGTATATAATATTTGTACGGAAGTATTTTTTTTGGTACCTGCTGGCTTCTATTACGCAATTGTTTTCTTTATTGAGTTATTTTCCAGAGATTTTCTCAATGTAAAAGATTTGTGGGCTATACGATGTGGTACGTCAGCGTTTAAATTTTTTCAGAATTTTGAAGTTGAGTTGTTCCCGGTGAATGGAAATTTAATTGCGATTTATAGTTATCTTCCGCTTTAGTACATTGATTGGCTATCCTTTGTTTCTCATTTTTATGACATTTACTTTCTGTAAATATAGATGTGCTGATCTCTGGTACATATAGTACGTTTTTGCGGACTGGTTATTTGTAGAATCAGTATGTTGGATTATCTATTTTTATTTTGATTCTTAAATTTAGTAGATTGAAGGATTCATCTTCTTCCGGATATTCCATTTCAAACTTAATATGACGGTGAGCTGCATTGAATATATGAAATATTTTTTCCACTTCTTTTTTGTTTTTGTTCGTGATAAAGATATAATCAACATATCTTTTGTAGAAACCAATGAATTATATAGTCCTCTGTGTATGTCGTCGTTTGAGGTTATACATAAAGGTGGTTTCTAACAAGCCTGAAATGTTAAAATACATAAGACGAACTTTCACTTGTTTACATATCTGTTGATTAAATGTTTAATAGATGTTTCAAGGATATCAGTAAGTTAAAAGAGATTTTCGGTATTCAATTCCTTTATTTTCATTTTCTTTATAAAATTGTATAAAAGTTTTCATTTTATTCTATTACTTTTATATTATTTTAAAAATTTTACTCTGGTTTGTTGTTTTGTATTAGTGGAAGAGAAAATGAGTTTTCTGTAATGATTAAGCGACTCATGGGTACTTTTGCGGACATAGATAAATTCCAACCAGTTCCAGAAAACGAAATGCATTCATCAGAATATTTGTAGACCTTGACGATCTGATAATTTATTCAAAATTAAATATTCATTTAAATCAAATATTCTTTCCTTAATTGTTTCAATTACAATCAGCTATCACTGTATTTTGACAGTCACTCGCATTAGTCAAATTACTTTTCTGTGAAGAAAAAATATTTTAACATTTTATTCCTAGATTTAGGGAAATTTTCCTAAATTCTACTTCAATCTGACTCATGAAGTAGTGAAGACAACTAAACTGATATTCTATCATGTACCTCAGAGCCGGCTAAGAAGGTCGGAACTTCGGGTATTTTTTCTGAGGCCCCACGCTTTCATATTTCTAACAATTATTAGTAGCTAGGGCAAGTTTTAGACATCAAATGCAACGTATAAAACGTTTGTAAGAAATAATAATAAAAAATATTATGTTTAAGTATATATATTATTGAAGATGTTGAAGAAATAAATATTTCATTAAATAAATTGATAAAAATTATGTTCATGTATCATTTATTTCTTTCTCGCAGCCCCTCAAAACTCACAGCCGCCCCTGCATTGTTTCAGTTTTTGAAATATTTATTGAATACCTAGCATTAGAATAACGTGTTTTGTACGTCCATTGTTATCTGTACCAAATGTCGATATGACGCGCATCGTGCATTGCACGCATATTGATTTTAAGTAAGTTAGTCGTTCCATTAATAAATTGAATATTGTATAGCGTCTGACTTACATATATGTTAGAATAACATGCCAACTCGCTGGAAATTGCTTATGACGGATTCGCCAACTATGCATCTTAATTAATTCCTAGCGCTAGTGGCTAAGAAATATTTTATTGCTAACTTTCAATGTAACAATTTGTAAATATCGTTTCTTTTTTAAAATGTAGTAAACTTTTAATCTTTTGGTTCATTTAATTTTGAATTTAAAATAGTTTATTAGGCTAATGGAAAACATAAAAATTTTCAGATAAAGTGTAGGTGTAGAAAAACGTGTTTCATACTGCGAAAAGTACAAAAATATTAATTTTACATACTTGATAAATCAATACAATTTTTCAAAATGTTTTATTCCACCTAATCAAATAAATTCTAGTAAAATGTAATCATATAATTAACCAATCACATAATTCAAAAATTATAATTAACCAATTATCTGTCAGATATTGACCTTCAATCAAGCATTACGTCAATTGAGATTATCATCGCCTCACGAGTGTAAAATACAATTAATAATATATTGTTCAATAGAACTTTTTCCTTTTTTATTCTTTAAAACTTTATTTTTTGAACTGTTCCTATTTTTTGAATTTTAATTAAATTTTTCATATATTTTTCTACATTTTGTGTAGGTCCTGAACTTTTGGCTTTTCAATTATTTTAAAGGTTTTCATGAGTGGTATTAGAAGAGAGTGGTATCACCTGAGTCTCCTCTAAAATTCTGTTTTGCTAACCGCAAAAATGTGAGTAAATAAATTTAGTGAACTGTTATCTAATGTATTTAAAAAATGTCCATTTAAACACAGTCAAAAGATTAAAGATTATTAAGCATCAAGAACTGGTAATAATCATAATGTTTATTATAATTAATATTAGGAGAGGATTGCTTCTGGATTGCAGCTTAAATTAAATGTCCCATTAACCCTAAAAAGCACAACAAAGCCTGTCAGTCTCTATTTGAATTCTTATATATATATATATATATATATATATATATATATATATATATATATATATATATATATATATATACAGGGCCGGATCTATGGGTGGAGCGAGGGAGCGACCGCACCAGGCGCCAGAATCACACTGAAAAAAAGGCGCCTTTTCGATCAAATTGAAGAATAATTATTCTCAACAAAACTATCATACTGACTGTTATTATAACACGTATTTCTACATAATAATCTATATTTTGATAAATTTGCATTTTTGAGCGCTTTTGAAAATAATTAAAAATTATTTAAGATCATCAATGGGACAAGAAAGGTTAGTAGGTTTGTCTTTGATGTCCATTGAAAGCGCCATCGCAGAGTCTTTGGATTATGATGTCTTAATAAAAGATTTTGCAGAAATTAAAGTCCGCAGGGTACCATTAATTAATTAAATCATTTATTTTTTGTACATAACAATAATCTAAAAATATATAAATAGTTCATTAGAAAGTGTATGTTTTTATTTAAATCTGCAGCTATTTCATCAAATTTGACTTTAACAATATAGGCGCCTTTTCAAGAAGTTTGCTCCAGGCGCCAAAATAGTACCATCCGGTTCTGTATATATATATATATATATTTTAAAATTATCTTTTTTATCTTTCTGTAAATAAAGTAATTTTTGTTCTATAATAAGTTATTTGAGTCTAATTATTATCAAAATACAAAGAAATGTCATAGAGACTCAGAGGCACTGTTGTTCGCTAACGCTTGTAAAATAGTTGTGCTTTTTAGGGTTAATAAATATTTTGCGGCAAAAGCTTATCTTGTCACCGACAGCATTTCTGATTCTTTTTATTGAATTCTTCACTGGTTTTACGACTTGAATTCGAAGAATTATAAAGTTAATGATAGCAGAATGTTTTTTTATCTCTAACCTTCAATAGCTCTCGTAATTATTATTTCTTCGAAAAAACTTTAAGTTTATGAATTTTACAATTGTAAGTTGAAATCAATATTATATTTGACAGTTCTCTGTTGGTAATTCGTCTTTCTTCTTTCACAGTAATCTTTAATTTTTCTGATTTCTCCCCGCCAATTTCTTCAGGTTGTCCACTTCAATTATAAATATTGGCTTTGCAGTGCTTCATTTGCAAATGTTTCATGCAGTTGAGAAAATATATATCCTTCTTTACTGTCTTTCTCAAAGACAAAAACGGATAACTCTGCAAAATTTGACTTGCTGATACATTTTTTTAAAAACAATATGAGCATTATATTATTAATATCCAACACGAACTCATTAGGAGAAGGTGGCCCTTCGTCGTTGCGCTGTACTTCCCATAAATTTATGATTTTTTTCGTGCATCGTGTTCATTAGCAGTGAAATTATATCAACGCTATCTAAACGGTATGGGGGTGCTGTGTAAAGCGTTATTAATTAATGATCTGTAACCATCGACATTATTATGTAAGAAAATCAATATAAATTCTATTTGTTCATTAACCCTTTCATTCGGGAATTAATTCTGTGGGTAAATTAATTATCTAGAGTTCAATGAGTTCAATGAGCATGAGTTCAATGAGAGACATTTTCCGAAAATTTATTTTTTAAAGAGCCACCATAGTGAACTACATATTTTTTTTATTTCATTAATTTGATTAAAAAAGACTTAAACGCTATTAAAAACAATTATTTCAAAATTTAAGTAACAAACATAAAATATAATAAAAATCCATTAATAAAAAGTAATAAAATTTCTTGAATTAACGAAGACTTTTGGTCAAATCTTTGAAATTTGGTGTATACTTTGTTAAAGCTGTTCGCAGCAATTCTGTAAGATGCTGATTGGTCAACTGTGAACGATATTTCGACTTCACGAACTTCATTGTGGAGTACAAAGATTCACAACAATATGTTGTACCAAAAATTGAAATTAGACGGCAAGCAGCTTGTTTTAAGTGTGGATATTTTGCCTCTGGTACGAGTTTCCAAAATTCAATTATAGAAGTAACTTTATGGTGCATTTGCAAAGCCTGGTCCTCTTTCATATCTATTAACTCCAATTCCCCAACCGCTTTTTTAACAAGTATTACTTCAGAAATTGGAAATCCATCTTCAATAATATCACAAATAAATGGGTTCACAAAAAATGCAAATGTAGATTTAAAACTTTTCAAATCTTCAAACCTACATTTGAAATCCGCTTGCAATTCTTCCAATTTTTCACTGTATTCGTTTACTTTTTCTTCTGTGATATCAATTTTATTAGCTTTTATTCGTGGAAAATGATTAAATATTTTCGACCTAAGATCGTTCACAAAAAAAGCAGTAAAATTTTCAAATTCAATTATCAAAAATTCAATTATCAATGAGCCGCAGTTTACTCAACGAAAAGCCGCATTTGCCCACCGTTGATCTAGACCATCAAACCTAGTAAAGGGACTCAAATTATGCAAAAAAATAAAAAAATAATTTAATTATTAAAATGTACTAGAACAAATTTCAATTTTCTTAAAAAGTACTTCTCACATTATATTTTCGAAAAGGTACAACAGATATTCAGCACACAAAACTGTGTACAATATATTGTACACTCCGTATAAAAGGGTTAGAGATTAATTCTAATAATTTTTTTTATTACACCAAACACCACTGAGAACCGTTTCCTATAATATAACAAAAAAATCAATAATCTTACATTATAGAAACATACATACTTACTTTGATTTCACGTTGATGTTCTCATTTATAGCTCAGTGAGATACATCTTATACTATAGAAATCTAAAAAGCGCAAGAAAAATTAAAAACTACACACAAGCACAACACATACTAAAAATCACAAAAAATATACAAACTTTTGATTCGTAGAAGTGTAACGCTGAGATACGTTTCTAAAATAACTTTACTTTAGACACTTTTTAGAAAAAAAAGATAGCTGAAAATTTTTTAAAATATATTTTTAATGAAATTATCAACAGCAGATGAATTTGGTTCAATATCTTTTCAATCAAGATTTGATTTCCTGAAAGAAGCCTTTCATATTGAGCAGAAAAAAAATTTCAAAAATTAAAAAAATTATTTTAATCAGCGATTTTTACCAAAATGTTTTAAAAAAGTACATATTTTTGGTGATTGATTTATTTAAATTATAATTAAAAATATATCTGACTCACATTTTTCGAAATAATTCCAAAATACTTAAAAGTAAATGTCATAAAATTCCTAAAAACTCTGAAAATTAATTAAAAATAATTTATAATTATATTGTTGATTAAAAGTAATATTTAAGAACTTGAATAATGATCTTACATCTCATATGGATCAAAATTCAAGTCTTAAAATTTACTTTAAATAAAAAAAATTACGTGAAATCCATTTGTAAAATGGCTAAAATAAATTTTCAAAATATATAAATGATGAGCAATTCAGTGTACATGAATTGTAAATGAATTGGTGAGTGAGAAATTGCTGTACACGCCAACCACCACTATAGTGAACGTATCTCAATGGTGTTTGGTGTATTTACCATGACTGGGTGCAAAGATAGCAAAACAAAAATGACACGTTAAATCATTTATTTCTACATTAAAATAAAGATGCTGGCGTGATTAGAAAACGTTTAAAGTCAACTTAACAATAGAACCTCTTTAAATTTGTCTAATTCTACTATATGAAACAATTTTTAGAAAATACGCAGTAATGTAAGTGGTCAGCAACCACAGTCTTCTCTAACAAAGATAATTGAACTCGGATGAAATGAAAAACGTTTTTGCATTTGAATTGATAAAATCTAACACAACATGTCATTAAGTCAGGGAATAGTCGCGCAAAAGGACGTAGGTATTTTTAATTTCATTCAAGATCAAAGAGTGGACACAAGGAAAGCCTTTTTATAGTAAGTAGAGGTTGGTTTGATAAATTGTTGGTCAAATTCTCAACCTAATCGAGATATAGATGAACTGTACATTACGGAATTAATGAAGGTTTTTGAGTAGTCTTACCAAAGAAAAACTTCAAGAACAAGGGATTTATATAGAACTTGAAAATAGTAATTCTGAGAAAAGAAGACCCATAGAACTTGTCACAGATTTCCTTAGTAAAAGTTTCGCAACTTTAACTGAAATCGTTTATAAAATTCTAGAGAAAAATCCATATTTTGAAAGGATTGAAAAATCAAGACAAGATGAAAGACATGAGACGAATTTCAAAATTTCACTAAAGTCTGCACCTTCATTACAAAAATGGGCATTATATTTGTGCGTGTCTGTGTTCATGTATTATGTAACATATATGACCATGCAAATTAATATAAAAATAACTTAAAATTAAAACTAAAAATTTTTCGTTTATTGATTAGTGCTTTGTGGTCCAGGAATGCATTCTACGGGCTATACGATGTTTTGCTGTATATATTCTTGATGCTGTTTGTTCTCTTTTATTTTTAATATATGTTTTTTATTTGTTTTCTTATCGTGTCTGTTTTATTTTGTTTCATTTAATGTTTTTAAATATGTATTGCAAAAAAATATATCGTTTGTTTCAGCTAAACAAAATTAAGGTCATCTTTATTTTAGCCAAACACTTGATTCTCATATTTTAAGACACATTTTAAATATCTTTTGAATCTTTTTGAAAAATATTTGAAATTTCTAAAGTTTTTTAGGTTGCAAATAAAGTATAGAATTAGAGAGCGACTTCTCCAAGTTGATAAAAAACGAGATTTTCTTGAGGTCTTTGGAAAGCAGAAGTATATTAATATGCTTAAAAATATTTTGTAATTTGTTTATCTTTAATTTAAGCCATTCTTTTATTTACTATTAAGATTCCCTTTTGCCAAATCTATTAAAAGCATTATTTTGTCAAATATGATTTATGAGTTTGAATTAGAAAAAGGAAACTTGATGCGCAAAAAATCTAACTAAAGTTTCCCAATCTCAAAATCAATTGTTTCTAAACTAGCACAATTAGTTTTCAAATTATCATTTTGAAACATTTAAACAAAATATCTTATATTAACATAAATTGTTTAAATTTATTGTAAATTTAAAATGATTTATTTATATTAAAATTTTGCCGAACTTCCCTTAACAAATTTATAAACAATAAGAGTATCAAAACCGAAATTCAAGAGCAGTTATTAACAAATTGAATAATCTGAATGTTGTTTTACACATTACCATTAATTTGACAAATTTTACTACACTGGACCAACCTAATTCGGGATGAAGACGCTTTAATTATTTCCCATTCATTTAATGGATGTCTCTGACGATATAAATGAATATTCGAGACGATGACAATCAAATTATAATAATATAATACAATAATCATCATCTACTTTCAATAGTAAGTAGAAAATAAACAAATAATAATAATAATTATTATAAATAATAATAATAATTATTATAAATAATAATAATAATTATTATTATTACAATAAATGAAATATGAGGTCCCTGTAATTTATCAATGAATGATCATAAGAAATGTTTAAGAAACGATTTCTTGAATATCTTTCAAAGAATGATAATGGAAAGGATTAAACAGCAAAATTTCTGTCGTTTTTAATGAAAACAAAATTATTCTTATAGAACGTATGGTTAATTATTATTTGTCTCGCGTCTGTGTGCGCTTTTCTTTTTTGTTTTGCTGTGTGCGCACACAGACGCGAGCAAGAGGTAGTTTGTCAATTTCTTTTGAAGTTAGTGGAATTGTAATTTTTATTGATGTTGAATTGTAGATTTTAGAAATTCGAGATTTGAGTTGGTTTTGTTTTAAAAAAGGGAAGTTCGAGAAATTGGGTTTCGGTTTCAAGAAATTTTTGGTGGTTTTTTACAAAATTTAAATCGTTTAAAAACTGGATGAAGTTCCTTGTTAAAATGGCTTCAGGTGTCAAATGTGATCCTTCTTATTTCGATGAAGCCCGTGAATTCATTGAAAATGGCAGAAAATTTGGTGGAGTATTGGTTCACTGTCTTGCTGGAAGATCAAGAATTGGTCCAAACGATGCGATTGAGACAATTAAGGAAAAGTCATTTATATGTCCAAATGATGGATTCATGAAACAATTAAAGATATATTTCAACGTGAATTATAGTGGTGATCACCGAAATGATGAGTACAAACAATTTATCCGCTTATTGTCTCCAGATGAAATCAACAAATGCGCAAATACAGTTTCTCAAGCTCAATCTAATTTATCAGCATCTTCAAAAGATCTAGTTCAATTCAAATGTAGAAAGTGTCGATTTTTATTATGCGACAATTCAAGTGTTGTTGAGCACAGTAAGATGAAAGCTTCGAAAGCGATAAATGAAAACACGGTTTGCAATGAGGAAATACTTATCGAAGCTCTTCCTTGGATTGATAGCAGCAATGAAGATGGTGAAATGAAAATGACAGTGTTAAGGAATAAAAGTTTGATAATGAGTTATTTTGAATCTGAGCTTAATCAACGTAACTGAATCGTGTTGATTTCTAAAAACTATCATATTTCAAACTTATATTTAAACTTTTCAAAAAATTATGAATGAGTGTATAATAATAATAATAA
>CAUHTR010001531.1:0-68456 GCA_959609185.1 Schmidtea polychroa | reverse complement strand
AAAAAAAATTTGTAATAATCTAGTTATCCACATTTACGAATTAATTTTGAAATAAAATGATGTAATATATAATATTAATAATAAACATAATATATTTTTGTAAAAATTTTTTTTAAGGGCGCATTATAGTTTATAGCACAGGGGCGACAAATTTCTAAAGACGCCTTTGGCTACTGCTATATGAAATTTTATGTAAAACGTAAAATTAAATATAGAAATGAATTTTGTTAAATTGTACTTTTAACTATTTTGTACATCAATTTCTACACCTTTAGATTTTATTTTATACCAATGTAGACAACTCCAACATATAACATTTTATTAATTACAGGAAAATATTATAACTCATGGTGTAAAAGCAAATGACCTTTGACATGACCAATCATTGCTCTACATAGTCATACAATTTACAACACCTCAATTCGTATATGCAATTTTATAATCATTTTATTTTAAGATCTTTTTACAATAATAAAATCTCTTAAATTAAATTATAATCCTGAACCCATAAATGGAGGTAGCGCACAAGAGTAACAGCTCCAGTTCCCAGGACAATAACCAATTAAAATAAACATTTTTACTGGAAAATAATGAAATATTTTTGTGAAATTTGTTTATTTAAAATGTCATTTTCAGTTTTTTAAGATGATTATTATTTCAATAACATCAATTATTGAATTATTTTTCTTAATTTAATTATTTAACAAAATAAATTGCAAACAGTAACAATTTTCTCTTTGAAATAAAATTTACATTTTCCCCTACTAATAATACAATTTTTCATCGGTATTAAAACAAAGAATCGTTTTCGCAAATAATAATATGGGAAGGTATTTTTAATTATTGTTTGAATTTATTTATTTTAAGACAAAAATTAATTCACAAATAAAATTCGAAAAATTTTAATTTTAACAAAAATTTTATCCTTATTCGAACTTTTTAAAAATAATTATAGATTTTATAAAACTTCAAAAGACTATATTTTAGAAAAAATAAAATTTATATTTAATAATTCATTATTACAAATATATTTTGTTACTTTTTATGGCATTTTAAGTTAATTAAATTTTAAAAATTAAATTATTAGAGAAATAATAATTAATATTAAAATAGTAAAATTTAACTCTTATAAATCTAATATATTTGTTGGGCAAAATCTGACTTTGTCAAAAAATAAATAAGGATTTTGGAGAAAAATGTGTCGGAAATACAACCTTAAAATATAGCAATAAGTAAAGTTAAAATCAAACACACGAAAACATCAATTAAATCATAAAAAAATGAACAAAACAAACACCAAATCATACACATTAAGTAAAAATAATATTAATAACAAATGCAAGAAAAATCACAAATATAGCAAAAAACAAATTACACAATTAAATCGAATCTAAATTCAAGGCAATAATAAAAAATAGGAAATAAAATTAAATACAGTAAAACTTTGTCGATTCGAAAACCTTGATAATTAGAACCTAATTCTGAGATCCCAATATTTTGTATTATCGAGGTTTTACTGTACTTATTAAAATGAATGTATTGAAATGTATTAAATATGAATTCATTAAAAGTATTAACAAATAAAAATAAAAGTTGAACAAATTTAATGTAAAAATAAACAAAAATTCTAGAAAAACTGAGAAATCCTTGGTGTCAGAAATAATAAAAATAAAATAAAATACAAGATTTTTGAAATAAAATAAATAGAAAACTCAACTTTGACATAATTTCGTAAGGTTTACCTTCAATTTTTAATAAATTTTAAGTTTTTTTAGTATTTCACATTATCCTAAAATCTCTATCAACTTTGCCATCCGATGTTGATGTTGGGAAATCGTAAATTTTATTAGCCTAAATTTAAAAATTAATATATCTCTCGAAAGGAGATTCTATTTATTCAACGAGGCTCTGGAAAGTTAGTTGTAAAAGGATGATTATAAAAATTTGGAAAACTATTTTGAACACTTCACCGTTTTTTCTTTAAATGTTGTAAGAAAATAGATTTCTTTGGAGATTAATAAATTTAAAAATAATTAAACTCACGTTGTATCGAAATAAATCCAAATTTTTATTAATAAATATCTAAAAATCCTGTAACAATTAATTAATTATAAATAACTTATAATAGAAAATGTTGAGAATAAGTAATATTTAAGAGCTTGAATAACGATCTCATATCGGTATGGATC
Source organism: Schmidtea polychroa (assembly GCA_959609185.1). NCBI lineage: Eukaryota > Metazoa > Platyhelminthes > Tricladida > Dugesiidae > Schmidtea > Schmidtea polychroa. Next base: position 66,267 of record CAUHTR010001531.1, on the reverse strand, counting down.
AAAATCCAAACTTTAAAGTTTAATAAAAATAAACTTACAAATTAACTATTACTAGTCAGAAATGATGCGTCATGTATAATTTGTTGTACACACCAACATTTTTATGTCTTATGATTTTCAAAAAATAGCAAAATAACAAAATAATTTTCACACGGTAAAATCTCTACGTGCATCATTATTTGGTTCACAGGTACCACAAGCAAGACAGTAAGATCACAATTCAAATACAAGCTATCAGGACTTAGGGGCAATTGATCAGTCATACATCGGTAACCCGGTTAACTCATCCTTGCAACCATGTTTCTTTAAACCCAATCCATTGATCGAACAAGTTCAGAAGCTCTAAAAGTACAAAAAGTATATCGTTTCTATGCTGAACCAAACCTAAGCTTTAGCGAATTTTTGTTTGTTTCAATTTTTGAAAGTTTTCAGTAATGAACTGATGTACTCGATTTTTGATCGTCATAAACAGACAACCACAATAGCAATGACCATAAGCAAGATCATAGTAGAGCCGCTGGATTCTCGTCCTTATGGTGATTAAATGATAGTGTCTATGAGTTAATGAATTAGGAACCGACAGGCGTTTCAGTAATAATGGATTTTCCAAAGGCATGCAAATAAATATATCAGAATAAGCAATCGGACACAGGAGAATTTCCTCAACACTGCTGGAATGAAATTGCCGAAAATGATTGTGAAAGAGTTAACAGTAGTTTTAACAGATCTTTGACGATATATCTGAACAAAATAAGCGATTCATGAATCGGCAATGAAATAGCAATAATTTATTAATAATCTCATATATTATATGACATATAATCATCAAGAATTAGAATTAAATTTAACTTAACAAATCTCCATGCACTTTCACAAATATAATTTTATTAATTTTGTAATTTGATATGATTAAAATTGTAAATTAATATGGATTGGAACATTTCACGCGTAACTTTAATTAAAATCAATTTTATAAATTTTTATTTTATTTTTCTCTATTATTACATTTTTAAAATTTTTTTATATCTTTAAATTGAATATATCTTAATTTTAAATAAATTATTTAAAAAATAATTAAAGGTTTCATTTTAGGGATTTTTATAAGGGTAAATTATTTTGAAAATTTCAATTTATTAAAATAAATTTTATTAATTACAAAAGAAAAAATTTATTATATCACTTTTGTAATAAAAATTTTATTGAAGTTGTTTTATAACATTATAAAAATTACTCAAGAAATCCCGGGGAAGAAGACTAAATAAATAAATTTAATTGAAGTAGTAAATATATGCTTTCCATAATTAGGATAAAGGCAGTTTATAATCAATAAAAAATATTAAAACATTTAAAATTTTATATTTTTTTAATAATAATCAATAATATAATAATAAATATGTCCTAATGAATTCTTAATATAATATTTTTTATATTTTTAGTTAAAGGAACTTAAAACGTAATTTTTATAAATTATTTTCCGCGTATTAGGATCTATTTTAAATCAAAATATTTCATTTTATGAATAAAAAACTGAGGATTATGGCTGACATAGTTATTTATTTGAATTAAATTATTATTATTATTATTATTATTATTATTATTATTATTATTATTATTATTATTATTATTATAATTATTATTATTATTATTATTATTATTATTATTATTATTATTATTATTATTATTATTATTATTATTATTATTATTATTATTATTATTATTATTATTATTATTATTATTATTATTATAATTATAATTATAATTATTATTATTATTATTATTATTATTATTATTATTATTATTATTATTATTATTATTATAATTATAATTATAATTATTATTATTATTATTATTATTATTATTATTATTATTATTATTATTATTATTATTATTATTATTATTATTATTATTATTATTATTATTATTATTATTATTATTATTATTATTATTATTATTATTATTATTATTGTATTTGCTATATTACTGTTAAAATTTAATTCAATTATTTTATTGAATATAATACATATTAAAAAATCAATAATTACACAATCAATAATTAAATTCATTAATAAATGGCACAATAGATTTCTAAAAATCACTGAGATTGACCAAGCACTTTTAATTGTTGTTAATTTAACGCTTGCAATAAAATTATAAAAATACTGCTAATAAATGTGTACAGTTTTTTTATGAGCAAAGAAAAAAGAGTGAATAAATTCGAAACAAATTTCTGTTTACCAAAATTTGGAAAGAAGAAGTCAAACAAACTAAACTCCATTGGCAATGGTATTGAAACCCTTAATAAGTTAACGGAAACGGATATAATTAGAAAATCTCATATTTCTACGCTTGCTGATTTTATAAGCAGTGAAAATGAATTATTGGGCTTCGAACGAAAACGATTATTTAATTTTCCCGCTTGTCAAGATATCAGAGAAGACATATTTAATGTTGATAGATTGCGTGGAATTAGAAAAAATGAGAGTCCTTTAGAAACGGATACCCCTTACTCGGAGAAAATTTCAAAAACTTATTTTGTACGGAGGGACTTTAATGTCGACAATTCTTTGAGGAAATTGTCAATGACATTAAAAGACATTCTTGATCAAAATGACTCTTCAAATTCGCTTATTTCAGATGTAAAAAATATATCAACTTTTCATCCCTTACAACATTTAAGCAACAAATTGTCAAATTTCCCATTTCATCAAGTAGAAAAAGAACCCGAAGAAAAGAATTTAATATTTTCTAAAAACGGTATTTATATTATTATATTTTTTATATTATTTTTAATGTTCGTCTTTGAAATAATTATTACTTTTTCAAATCCATCTTTCATTCCAATCTATTTTATTTTTATTAGTAGTTATAAAATACATTTGTTATTAGATGAAAATAGATCAATAAAATAATTAAGGATAACTAACAATAGATCTAAAGATGTGGGAAGTTTTTGAAAATTAGTTACTAATTATATAATCCTTAGCACATTGACTGCTTTGTCAGTTCTATTGGAATTACAGCCGGCGCAATACCAGGACATCAGTCCCAAAGGACCGACAATAGACAACAGCACTGTCGATCAATAAATTGACGGTTCTGTTAATAGAAAAAAGACCGAAACGACTTTCCTGAACAATTTTCTTTTTCGAATTTTGATCTATCTTAATATTTGGCTTAGATAAGATATAATCAATAAGAGGTTACCCGTTCTCATAAAATAACTAATTTTTTTTTATATTTTTTACGTAATAAAACAAAATACTATCAAAATTATGTAAAAATGATGAAATAAAAATATTTTCATACGTATTTATCTCAATAATCTATATATTTCTCATTTATGTAATTTGTTGACAGTCTAAATAGAGGAGGAAATAATCTTCACATTTTTGTAAAGTGTATTAACTTTTCTCGTTTTGTTCCTGCCTGTTGTTCTGCATTCATCTTCACAGATGTTTGCTTAGCAAATTTTACAATAAATTTTGACCTGATGTTTTAGTACTCCAATTTGGGTAAGCACGTAACGCCGTTTTCTTATACAATATAATGTCACCTGATTATTTTATTCCATTTTTCATACATAAAAGATTATTACCTTTATACGGAAGTCAACAATTTTGATTTTTTTTCCAACTACTTGTTTGTATAGGGATATAAGCATTTACAAATGACGCATTTTGAAAAAAAATGCCAATGCCAATTTTCTTTTTCATTTGACAGTTTATTTTGTTTATCTTTGATCCAAATCGTAAACCCATAAATCTTACCTTACAGAAATGAAATGATGTTGAGGTAGCAAACAATGAGTAAATGCTATATTCCACAGACCCATCATCATTCTTCTGTAGAACCCATTTCGAATCTCATCAAAGCTTTTCATTAAAGGCTTTACCATCTTTATTACTGAGGTTTATTTTGTCACCAGAAACTCATTGGAATTAGTCCTCTGGTCTGATATTTTGTAAAGTTTGTCATGTTTAAATCAAAAGATTAAAAACTATTGAAAAACAAATCCATTTAAAAGTTGTATTTAAAAATCCAAATAGCATTCATGAATTTCAAAGAAGACAAACTTCAAAATATTTAAATTAATTTAAAATTAAATCTTTTTGCAAATAGAAAATAACCAAAATTCTAGAATTCTTCATAGAAAACTAAAAATTACAATTTTTAAACAAAGAATATAAAAAATTCTAAATTCTTTACTTTTTTACCAAAAGCTATTAAACAGAAATAACAGTTATGAAAGAAGAAACGAGAATTACTTTTTGATATAAATATGTGTAAAATATTCTAGAAGAAATTGGAAATTTATTGTTTATATTTATGTGTATTTTGTATTTTCAACCACAGTTAGTATTAGGGCTATCGCATTACTTACTTCAAAAAATGGAGTCCACGAGAGACCACTCAATCAAACATGCTTTTAAACTCATATACAAAGATATTGTGTTGTTTCTCCAATGTATGCGACAATTTCTTAAACCTTTTGAAAATTTTGTGCTTCAACACGTTGTAGAACCCTTTAAAATGTTTTTTTTTAATTAATCTGAAAATAAATGGACAAAATATTGAAATATTCACTCCTTGTAAATAATTTTTCATACCTTCCAAAATTACCTAATAATATTTTCTATATTTTCCAATATTTAGATTTTCTTGTTTTACAAAGAATTTGATGACCTCCAATTATCTTCATTATTAACATTTCAGTTTGTTATCTAGATCTATATTTCTGGCTGTTGTATTACAGATAATGGAAAATACATCACCTCTCAATTGAATCTACTATAAACCAAAGTGTGAACAGTGTTCGATGCATGCACATATACATATTTATGGCATGCAGCCAAAAGCACGCGAATAATGGAACACCCATTTGATTTAATATACTTGGATATAATTTAACACACTATTCAACTGTCATCTAATTTATTTATAACTTTATACCTAAACTATGTCACGCGAATGTGACTAATTTTGTATCTGCTTATAGCGGATTCAATTTGAAAATAGTGTAAATAGGAAAGTAGAAATAAAAAGTAGCCTACTGAAAACAAACAAGCATACATATAATCACAACACACACCCAATAAAAAATTCACACATGAAGACAACCAATCAAATTGCTTTCAGTCATTAAGGTGCATTCAAAAATGTAAAATTAAAAATGTTCAAAATGCCAAAACGGGCCTCTATAATTATCTTCAAAAAGCATTATCCTAAAAATAATAAGATTTTTTAATAAAATTTTCAAGATCAAAATACCATTTTAAGAATTTCTCATAAATTGAAAATAAATTTTGTCATGAAAAATTGAAATTTTGAAGCTGAAACATTTATTTTTGGTCAGTAAAAGGAATTTACTTTATTAAAATATTATTTTGTGGTTAAACTTATTAAATTATCAGAATAAAAGTCACAAAACAAATAATATTTGAAGAAATCGTAGGAACAATCGAATTATGATAAAATCTCCACAATAAAATAATGAACTCGAGATGATTAATAAATAAAAGAAATCTCCAAAGTTTATTTGTAGTGATCAGTGGAATATACGCTAAAACATTTGATCAGCTTCGATGTTTAGTGAACTAGACAGAACTGATATTTGGTTAAAAGTGAGTTGATTAACTTTTGTGGAGGCGTTGAGGTCAATTTGAGAGACCCGAAATGTAATCTGTTTTTGCAGCGAGTTGATTAACCTCTGTAGATAATCTGTAAAGTATATATGTTTCTATGACGTGAAAATCGAGTAGATTTGCTGGATAATAGTCAAAATTCTAAAACATGTTGGTTGAATCTGTTAATGTATTGATTGAGTCCATTTGATAGGACTGAGGCACGACCTGCTTTGTACCCGAAGCGTAATGATCAAATTTTTTGTAGTTTGATCATATAAATAGTGATTGGATGTTTCAGAAATTAATGTGTATTATTTAGAAAACTGTAAAAAAGATGTCATTTATTTAAAGAAATTTTTATTGTTATTCAATTTAAATATGCATTTGTAATTTAATTATTAAATTAATATTTGTATTAAATTGAAATGTCTGAGGCACTATAGAAATAATTAACAATAATTAATAATTGGCCATTTTATTTGGTCAAAATTTTGTTTTTCCTAAAACATTTTTATTTCATTAAATAATTTGCAAATGACATTATTTTGTAAATTTTCATTTTTTCAAGTACTTTTCATTTAGAGCTGATACTTTGGTTTTTCTTTGTTTTATTGAAGTTCCACTTCATTCACACACACACACACACATATATGTTACAGTGAATTTGTATTACCAGTGAGAATATATTGATGAGAACCGAATTCAAGTCTGGCCGTGCGAGGGAGGCGACGAAGCGAATAAAATTGATAGCTGGTAGGGCGACACATTGACACTTAGGGCCAAATATTTCCACGTGGCTTGTCAATGAATACAAACTCACTAAATGTAACCAGTGAATTTGTATCTTCATTGTTAGATATACATTCACTGACCGGGTTAGCGAAAATAAAAGCATCTACTCCAAAAATTTATAATAAATAAATTTTGTATATTTTCCATCGTTGTATTTTTTCTAACCAACATATTGAAAAACGACGGAATTGTGAGACCTGCTTGCTTATTGAAGAAAAAGGAAAACCATAATATTATCCTTATCTTTTCGGTGACTTTATCCGAAGCTACTTATTAGTTTATTCCATATTTCTATTAGAAAAAAATTAATTTTATCATTTATGATGTACATTTGAATTGACTTAACATCTGTGACTGATTTTAATTAATTAAAATAATTAGGATAGAATTTTATTTTTAGATTTATTCGATGGGAAAATCAAGTTGTGCAACGAAAGTCCTAAAGCAAAAGTAAATAATTATGTTATTTTATTTTATTATTTAATTTTTACATAATAATCTGAATTATTTAAATTAATGAAATCTATATATTCAGTGGAATCCGGTTATCGTGGCCTCGTTTGTCCCAATAGATCTTGGTAATGTTAGCCGGTGGGCCCTGGTAGATGCAGTAATCCTAACCGATATCCCAAACCCCCATAATTATAATATAAATTGTAATTTTATTCCCAAATTATTATGCATAAGGTAAAATTGATCAAGATATTCTATTTACTAAGTGAAATATGAACAAACATCTTTTAGGATAAGGTTTTTATCTCTTATCTTTCTCGCGGCATTAATCACAGGTAATAAACTGTCACACAACTCCGACTGTCCATGGTACACCAAGAAACGTTCTGCTTCATGAAGCCATTTCATTTTGTCTGACGTCTTGCGAATGTAAACTTTATCTTCTTCAGATCCTGATGATAGCACTTCATCTATAGAATCTGACTGAAGACGTTTGCTATAAATTTCTTCTGAAATTTCATTATCACCATCTTCCTCAGGGTTATGACAGACAAGCCTTGCATTAATATTGACATATTTATTTTCAAGAAACATAGATTCATCGGCTTCTGGAATGGTATCCACAAAATCCTTAGACTCGAATACGGCTTTACAAAACCAATTGCTAATTGTTTTTGGCTTTAAATATTTTCACGCAGAATCAATCACTTTGATGGCACCAAGCACAGTAACTTGACGCGCGACATCTGATACTGACGAGTAAATATTAATGAGATTGGCATCAAGGGCATCCACCAAATTTTTACAAATTTGTTGACGATAAATTTGCTTTAAATATTTGATTATACCTTGGTTCATCGGTTGAATTAATGAGGTGATATTGGATTGTAAAAATTCAACTTTGACGAGCCGAAGGTCTATGATTTTAGGACGAGATGTAGCGGTAACCAATAGAAACTGGATATAAGAAGAAGTTTTGGAAAGTTCTTTGTCCCAATCATTAAGCCAATATGTAAATATGGCAGAAGTCATCCAAAATGTTTTGTTGGAAACGCAGTGAACAGGTAGTGCTTTCAAATTATCACTTTCATTCATATTTGCACACACCAAAAAGATGATCCTTTCCATAGATTCCTTGCAATCTTTTAATGCGGTACTTTGGAAAACAAGAAAATCTGTCTCATAAGCATTGTAGATGTCTTGAGGAAGGAACGTTGGAAGTAGTTGTGGAATTATGATTCTGCACCAGTTGAAAGCACCAGTGTGATCAGCACTTTGAGATTCACCATGTGCGCACTTGTAAACAATATTATTTTAAGCTTTTCAACGAGAAAACCTACCATCAGTAACTTTAAAGTCAGTTTTACAAAATCGCGATGCAAGTCATGATGCATTTTCGTTGAGAATCGGGCCGCTTATAGGAAAATTTTGCCCTGATGCCTTATCAAACCATGACTTTAGTGTGGATTCCACTTCATGATCTTTCCTAAATCTTAAAACGTTTAAAGAAATGTTAGAAGATGGGCGAATACTAAAGATTTTGAGATTGAAATATTATATAATGGGGAAAGATAAATATAGGATAAATATACATATTCAGAAAAAGGAGTGATGATTGAACTGTGGACAGAAATTCGAGACTTCGATGACGATTTCATGACAATATATGATTAATTCATGTAATCTATTGACCTATTTATTTGTGTTATTATATCGATTATGACAATTTTATTATTCGGATAGCTGTAATTGTATGTTTTATTGCTATTGATTGATTTTTGGTAACAAATTATTTTTTCATATTTGGTTTATTGGTGACGTCATATATTAAACATTACATTTACTTTTGGATTTCTTGATAGCATCATAAATTAAAGTACCCCCTCCCAAATATATATAATTAATTAATTATTAATTATCGGTCTCTAGTGCCTAAAAATAAAAATAATGCGGCTGGTTTGGTTTTTCAGAATAGCACATTAAGTCCTGTCATAACAATAATTTAAATTTATTAAAGCGTAAAGACCACTTCAAGTGCAAAGAAAAAACATAGTTAATAATAATAATAATAATAATAATAATAATAATAATAATAATAATAATAATAATAATAATAATAATAATTATAATAATAATAATAATAATAATAATAATAATAATAATAATAATAATAATAATAATAATAATTAAAATAATAAACATTACTGATGTATGAAGATCCTTGCTACTTGATATGGAGAGCTATAAAAAAATAACTATATAAACAAGAGCTTTCTTAGTCAAATCGCCCAAAAATTGTAAGCTAAGAGTTGCAAATTCAGTAATTGATATTGCAATATAATTTCGATCCTACAGAAGTATATAACCAAGCTCAGGTGGTACCAAGTAGAGACATATAGCAGAGAAAAAACAATAAGAAAAATAAACAAAACAATTGTATAATTTTTATAAATCGTGATTTTATTTTCTTGTACACAATTGTTATTAGTTAATAAAGTTTTTTGAACTAGTGTTTCTTATTCAGTTGAGATTCTGAAAATCTCAACAAAGATTTGATCTGCATTATTTTTCCTAGCTCATATCAAATGATACTTCTTTTACAATGTTTTGCAATGAAATATAGATTTACATAGCAACAAAATCTTTTTGTAGAATAAGTTTTAGTTTCTTGCTAGTAAAATATGAAATATTTTTTAAAATTGATAAATTTTAAAACGAAACTTTTAAAATATATTTTAATCACTATCCATCTTAAAAATTGTACTGCTCTATGCACGTCATTCAAACAAACTATATAGAATTCGACTTTCGGGTCTTGAAACATACATTTATTAGAAAAAACCGAAATTGGTTCCTTCCATTTTGTTATGTATCCAATATTCCGTTATTGGCAGTAAATTACAAGTAGTAGCTTATCCATGAGGGTGAAAGGTTACACTTGCATCCAGGAATACGCCACTATTTAAGCATTTTATTTTAAGTTTTCCATTGAAATAAAAAACTTTGTAAATTTATTATTTTCATTTGTGATTGTTTTATAAGTTTCTATTCATTTATTTTCAGACTTATGATTATTACGAAGATACAACACTTCTGCCCATAGGACGGGGAGTTACTTCACTTACTATTCCCAGTAAGAGTTTTTTAAAAGAATTTTTGAATATTTTGTATAGTATAGCCAGTTTTTTTGTAACTTAACCACTCTAAATAAAGAAAGTAATAATAATAATATTTAAAGAAGTCCAGTTACTTGTGTTATCGAAAATACACGAGAAATAAAAATCCACGAAGGCTTTAGATATCCTAGAAAAGAAATGCATTGAATTTTAACGACAAATATCAAATGAACTAACAAAACTGTGAAAGTATCTGTGAAATCGCATTGATCAGTATTTTATTTTAAAATTAAAAAAAGTTCATAAAATTGTATTTGTTTTAAATGCATGGGCTTGCATACAATTCGACTAGGTAAACGTAAAAAGATATAATTTGTATTAAATAGTTTTTAATAGATAAAAGCAGAGCCATCTTAATAAATTTGAGCGCCCTATTGACATTATTTAAATCAGTGATGCTCAAAGTGTGGCACGCGTTAGCATTTTTATTGGCACTCTTTAAACTTCCATATTTGTTAAATTTTTCGAAACAATTACCCTAATCTTGAAATCAATAATTATTGTTTATTATTAGTCTACAATAGAAATAGATCAGCTTTGAAAATAATTAAAAATGGATACAGGAATCGATTACTAAATTCAAATTTAATATTCAACTTAAAATAGCGATGAATGATGATCCAATTTATTTTGAAAAATTAGCCAATATTAATGAATGATTTTAATAAAAAATTTTAATTTTTTAAAAATTGGCACTATTTATTTAAGAAATCAAGCAATCCATGTCGTTAAGATTACAAAAGGTATAGGCAGATTTTCCTTGATAGCTATAAGGGTGGGCACGCATGAGTTCAATGAGAGACATTTTCCGAAAATTTATTTTTTAAAGAGCCACCATAGTGAACTACATATTTTTTTTTATTTCATTAATTTGATTAAAAAAGACTTAAACGCTATTAAAAACAATTATTTCAAAATTTAAGTAACAAACATAAAATATAATAAAAATCCATTAATAAAAAGTAATAAAATTTCTTGAATTAACGAAGACTTTTGGTCAAATCTTTGAAATTTGGTGTATACTTTGTTAAAGCTGTTCGCAGCAATTCTGTAAGATGCTGATTGGTCAACTGTGAACGATATTTCGACTTCACGAACTTCATTGTGGAGTACAAAGATTCACAACAATATGTTGTACCAAAAATTGAAATTAGAAGGCAAGCAGCTTGTTTTAAGTGTGGATATTTTGCCTCTGGTACGAGTTTCCAAAATTCAATTATAGAAGTAACTTTATGGTGCATTTGCAAAGCCTGGTCCTCTTTCATATCTAATAACTCCAATTCCCCAACCGCTTTTTTAACAAGTATTACTTCAGAAATTGGAAATCCATCTTCAATAATATCACAAATAAATGGGTTCACAAAAATGCAAATGTAGATTTAAAACTTTTCAAATCTTCAAACCTACATTTGAAATCCGCTTGCAATTCTTCCAATCTTTCACTGTATTCGTTTACTTTTTCTTCTGTGATATCAATTTTATTAGCTTTTATTCGTGGAAAATGATTAAATATTTTCGACCTAAGATCGTTCACAAAAAGCCGAAGTTTAGCTTCAAAACTAAATAACGTTTGTGACAAATCAATAATTATCTTTTCTTTTCCTTGTAAAGCCAAATTTAATATTTGCAAATGTTCCATAATGTCTGTAAGGAACATTAAGTCAGAAAGCCAAGTTTCATTTTCTAATTCTGGGTATGCTATTCCTTTTTCTTTGGTAAATATTATGATAGGATTTAGGAGTTCCACAAAACGGTCCAAAACATTGTAAGTTGACAGCCATCTAACAATACACCATAAGGAGACATCATTGGGCAATTCATCTGTTTCATCATTTAATCTTAATTCTTCTAAAAAGTTTTTAAATTGACGATGTGTTTTGGCATTTGTTCTAATTAAATTCACAATCTTCAAAACAATCTTCCACACATTTTCGTATTTAAAGTACTTCGCTATGAGATGCTCGCGATGAATTATGCATTGAAGAGATAAGAAATGAGGAATATTTGGATCTCTGTTTAAAAGACCAATGAGACCTTGATTTTTCCCCATCATTGCAGGCGCTCCGTCTGTCGCAACACTTACAAGTTTATCACGCGCCAATTCAAACTTGTCCATCACTACATCAAGCGCAGTTTTGACATCGATACCGCGAGTTGTTTCTTTAAGAGCTACTAGGTCTAAAATTTCTTCCTTTACTTTTACGTCAGAAGATACAAAGCGGACAAAAACGGCTAATTGTGGAACATCCTGAATGTCAGTAGACTCGTCGAGAGCTAAACTATATGCTGTACAATTTTTTAAATCACACATCAAATTATTTTCAACATTTTCGCTAATTTGGCCAATTCGACGCGCAGTTGTACGACGTGACATAGGAATACGTGAGATCAATTTATGTAGTTTTGAGTTATCCGGATCCAAAACTTTAATCACTTCTTCCAAGTTTCTCTTAATAAATTCACCTTCTCCATATGTACGTTTAGCACGAGCTATATTCCAAGCTATCAAAAAACTAGCTTCGTTGGCACTGTCATCTTCTCGACTAAAAGAAGACATTAGTCCTTGTTGGTTTTGAAGCCCTGATTGCAATGACTTAAGTTTTTCTGTTCTCAATTTTGAATTGAGTGGATATTGAATTGATAAGTGTGGATGACTTACTTCATAGTGTCGACGTAAATTGGTTACTTTGTAGTTGGAAATTGTAACTTTACAAATAAGACACAACGATTTACCATTATTGTCAATAAAAAAAACTTTTCTGTCCATTCTTCTTGAAAAGTTCTATTTTCTTGTTTGTATTTTCGTTTTTTGATGTTTTCTGAGGTCATTGTAATAATAAATTTGAATAACTTATATTACTGAAATTTAAACAAAATAATAAAAAGACATAAATTTAATTTTAATTAATTTAAAATTTTAAAATGCTTCATAAAAAATCTTCTTACCAAATTTTTCAAAAAACACGAATAGAAAACTATACTAAAATATACAAACGACCGCAATATTGTACAAACAAAAATACTAACTAATCAAAATTCACTAAATTTCACTAAATTTATTTTCATTGCTTCTCTCTCGTTGTTATAACAAAGCGCCGCCTACTACAAAATAATTTTAAAAAGCAGTAAAATGTGAAAAAACAATGTTTCGTTAATTTTTAACATTTATGAAAATACAATTGCAACAAAAAATTTTTTTTTAAAAATTCAGTTGAAAAAATTTCAAAATAAAAAAATCGAATTCAATTTTCAAATTCAATTATCAAAAATTCAATTATCAATGAGCCGCAGTTTACTCAACGAAGAGCCGCATACTATATTCTCCTATAATTTTTATGATATTTCAAATAAAATAGATTTAAAAAGTTAGCTTCTCATCTTCTTTACCCTTATCATAAGGGGACCGTCCATAAAGTTAGTCCCGCTCCAGGAGGTGTAAGAAAATGTGGCGGTTTGTGACAAGGGGAGGGAGGGTCAAAAATAGCGTGACGTACTTTATCGACGGCCCTAAAGGTGCTTTTAAGATTTAAACACATTAAATAATTAAATTTTGATTACATCATTAGTTATCGTATTTAAAAAATAGAAGATTCATCATTTATCAAGCAAAATGATAAGTAAGGTATTATAGTATTAAATTGAGTTTATTTTGTTCTTGGAATTAAATCGAGATGGTCAAGGGAAATATGATATATATAAGTGCAAATAATATTATACAAGTTTGTTTTATACATAATTCTGTATTTAATTGTGTAAAAATAAATCAAGAAATTTTAAAAAATACTCAAAAAAATCGGTCTAAATACAATTCACTCGAATGGAAGTTGAAATTGCGCTGAATTCACCAATATGGGTTTATTTTTGGGTAAATTTGACACATTTATTTATTAAAAAAATGTTTACCTCTGTTACTATATAAATAACTTGATATTATTTTTTTCCAAATTCACTTGAAAAAGGCAGTGCCGAAAATTCGTGAATATCAAAAACATCGATATATTTACTGATTCATAGTCAAGCTTTTTTATAAATACTTGATATTACTAATGTCTATAAATTTGTTCAGGAATTATACATATATCATACATCTTTTATTTGGTAAAGATTAAATTATTCAAAAGTATAAGATAAATGTCATTAGATTAATATGTTTAGATTTAATAATAATTAATAAATTGAACTTTCGAAAAACGTATTTATTTAATATCTTTAAACATTTACCAAAAATAAACAATTTCCTAAAGCGTCCTAACAAAAGGGGTAAACATCACAATTTTATCGGTATATTTTACGCTACCCGTTTATCTGGAAAGTCTGTAAAGGCTGGGAAGATAAGGATTTATATGATAAACATATCATAAGTGATGGAAAGATTAGTTACATCACGTCTAAAAGCATTCCACTGCATCCCTCTAAAGCAGGGCTGTCCAACTGGCGAGTACATTTTTTGTTTTTGTTTTGATTTAATAGTTTTCTATTTTATTTCAGAAATGTTACTTTTTATTTTGAATTATTAAAAATTTTGTTTGAAGAAATCACAAACAATTAATTGGCATACAATCAAGCTTGGATCAAAATTTTTATTAAATATTTGATAATAATTAAAAGATAAAATTAATATAATGAAATATAAATAAAACACTATATAATTAGAAATTAACATTGTGAGGTGTTTTCAGCTGAGAATTAAATATTTCAATGATTTATTAAAATCATTTTAAATGATAAATAATGGACTATTAAAATAGTTTTAAAATAATATTTAAATATAAAGAGATTTTATTAAAGATAAATTTTAGATAAATAAGATTTTTTAAAAGAAGTTTTATTAGTAAATAATTTTTAAATAAATATATTTTAAATATTGAAATTTTAATAAATTGTTTTGAAAATTATTTATTCAAGGCTGAAAACTTGTTTGAAAATTATACAATATTTCATTAAATAAATGCTTGGAATTATGACGTAATCTTTTGAACCTGAGTTAAAAAATAATTTAGAAGATGTTCTAGCCGCTTCTAATAAACATTATTAACTTTCAAAGTTATAATTGATGAAAACCCTACGTAATGGTTTTTAGTAATATAGCAATGTAGGTCCAGAAGAAACGCTTTTATCCCCCACAACTATTTGTCATGTAATGTTTGAGTTCTAATTTATATGTTAACAAATACTTGATAATTAATATTTCAACATTAGCATTTTCCGTCTATATTAATTACAAGAAACTCACTGAACCGATCATAAAAATAATAAGATTTTTTATTTGCACGAATGAACATAAAACATTGCTGTAATAAGTTTCAAATGTTATTGAAAAACTAAATCGTAAATCAAAATTGTGAGGAAAAGACTTGCAAAAACATCATTAATTATAAAAATAATATCAAAATTTTGACTCTATTGTAGAAATGATTAAATTACCAAACTGGAATAAAGGCACTAGAAATCGTAATTTCGCGCTACTTTAATCCCGAGATACCGTAAAGTTTTAGGGGCAAGACATTATTTTTTGGTTAATTTAGTTGTTTAATATAACTGAACCCAATTATATGGGCGAATATAAGCTTTCTCATTTGATAAGGATTATGAATTTCTTTATTCTCATTTATAATTTTTGAAAATTTATTCTAAATTTTGTGTAACTTTAGATATTTATTTAAATTTAAATTAATTTTTTTTAATTTATTATAATTTATAAATATTTTTTATACAGACTCTTTCAAATGTTCTTTGATCAATTTAAATAAAATTATTTATATATAATAAATAAAATTATTTATATATAATAAAAAAAATTATTTTATATTAATTAATTTTTTTTTAAAATTTTTTAATGGAAAAGTAAGTCTAGATGGATAAAAAGACGTCGTAATTCTATCCGAATTGAATGTTAATGAAAGGGTTTTTTTACTGATGAAAAATTTCTCAAGCGTTATTCATTAAAATTTCATCAAAAATATCATGTGAATTAGGCTTACAAACTTTCTGCTGATTATAGATTCAATATTTAATCGAAATGTAAAATTTTTAGAAAATGATTAAAAATAAATAAAATTTTATTATTGTCATTACATTTTAAATTAAGTAAATTTATTCCCACATATAGCCTGTAACGTTTTGTGAATGTCCTTATTACAAATACAAAAGTCAAAAGTTAACAGTTGAAAATTGCACAATTGCCCTAAAAATGACAGCCAGAATGACACGTGTAAATATCACGTTACTATTTCATGGGCGACAGACATATTTGTTTCCTGTTTTATAGTATAGAATCTATACCAGTGTTTCCAAAAACTTTTTTAGGTCACCGCCCACTTTTTGAAATTTTTTTTTCTCACCGCGGCCCTCTAACTTTTTTGTAAATTTATTATAAATAAAAAATTAACGATAAAAATAATATACTACATTAAAAATAATGCGAAGGATGGTCTTGGTGCTTTTCAATAAATTTTTCATCTTGGTTTCGAAATTTGTTAAAAAGTCGTAAATTTCCACATTTTGCAAATTAAATTTGACTTCTTTTTTTGAAAACAGCGCTGCTACTACACTGAATCCTAAGCCAAATAAGAAGAAGGAAATGCAATTAGAAGATTTTGAACCATTTTCCAAAGCCTTGGATATAATATTGCTACTGGAGTTTGCAGCCAAAACTCTTGGTACCCTTTTTTAAAATTTAAACTTCATATACTCATTTGTTGTGAGTTCTAGAAGCTCTTCATTTAAATATGATGCTTCTGTAATGTAATCATATGAAAAGGGGTCTAATACCCAATCTGGGATATCCATAGTTATAATATCTCCAAATCGCTCTTTAAAGTGAATATAAAGGACCTCTAAGTGTTGGAAATAGCAAATTAAATCTTCTTCTTTAACTGATGGTGATAAAAAATATAAGTTCTGAAAATCTTTGAAATTTTTCTGATCAAAGTTTTGCTTGACAATAAGCAATTTTCATCACCTTGCAATTGTAAATTAACTTCATTATACATGTTTCGACAAGTCAGGTAGAGGAGTGACTTTTCCATCTGACTGTCTATGAGGTTTGTGTATTCGCGACTGTGTACGTTTTTATTGTTTGGTTTTCCTGTTTCTATACGTGTGCGCACACAGACACAGACAGGTATTTGTTAGATATATTATGATTGATTAAAAAATTGATTGTTGTTTGGAATTTTTGATTTAAAAAGTAAAGAATATACACCTAACCGCGAAATATAACATTATCTATAATCTAAAAAAAAATCAATAAATATATATTATAGGAACACACAAACTTACCTGTGTGTAGAAATTTAATGCCGCGAAATTTAACATTATTATTATAGGAATCTAAAAAGTGAGAGAAAATAATTAAGCATACAAGCACAGCACACATAATGAAAAATACATACAAAATTAAGTAAAGTGTTTTTCATGCGAAATTCAGATTGATTAACATATAATTAACATATCAATATTTTTAAATTATTTAAAAAATTATGTACAAAAAAACTTTTGAATCAGATTCCGACTGCTCTACGTTGAGCTTTAGGGGAAAAAAAGAAGATACGTCGTAAGATTTAATTATAAAATAATTTGGAATATAAAATTTCTTTAGATTTAACTTTAGATTTAGACAAATTAATATTTTCAAAGAATTACAGAAATAGACAAATAGAATTTGGAAGATTGCTCGGAATCCCCAAAAATTCAATTATTTCAATAATTTACAAATATAAGAAATATGCCGAAATTACAAAAGGAAAAAGAAGTGGCAGAAAACAAATTTTTTCAGAAGAACAGGGAAATAATTTGTTGGATTTTGTCGAAGCCAATTTTTATGCAACGTTAGAAGAAATGCTTATAAAAATTTAAGATTATAAAAATTTAAAAAACTATTTCGTTCATGTACGCCGATTTTTCCCTAAATGTATTAAAAAAATAAATGTGTATGGTGATTACTTTATTTATTTAAAAATATAAAAATATTTAACTTACATTTTAGCGAAATAATTCCATATTAATGCATAAAATATCATAAATTTCCTAAAAAAACACCTGGAATTTAATTATTAATATATTTATAAATGATAAATTATAAATGATGACTAACTGTAATATTTAAGAACTTGAATAATGATCTCATAATTATATAAAATCAAAATTCAAGTCCTAAAAATTACTTCAATTCAAAAACTTACCTTAAAATGATTTTTGAAAAATAGAATAAATGAAATTAAGTTAACATTGTCATATAATTGGTGACTTACCTCAGGTGGTGTGCACACCAACGTATATTATAGACAATGTTAACTTTCGCGGTTAGGTGTATTTGAAATGAATATGAACTCAACAAATGTTGCGTCTAGCTGTAACCAGAGACATGAAATCAACCAAATTAATTATAATTCAAATCTATAGTCTCATGACCAAGGTAGAATGTTACATAGGTCAACGACAACTCAAACAAAGTGGAAATTTTCCTCTTATCCATTCAATTCACTGAAACATCAAGTTGTCGTCCATCTATAGAATATGTAAAACTGTTTTTGAATCGTTTAGTACCTAGTACCGTGCTATCAAAACTTGTGCCTAGCCCACGGTATACAATTAGCGGTTATTGACGTTTTGTATAAGAAAAGAACTTATGATAGCTGCGATCCTACAGATTATGAAGCAGAAGTTTCTGATAGCGAGGATGAAGAAAATAACGGCAATGATGAGGATAATTCATATATTATTGATAAAGAGCAAGAATTCCTACCAGAACTAACAGATATGAACAATTTCAACAGAACAATAAAAAACTTAAGACGAATAATTAAGATATTTAGGCGATCTCCAACAAAAAATGATTTTTTTACAACAACATTGTGTTAATGAACATGGTAGAGAGTTGCAGCTTCTTCTAGATTCCAAGACTCGGCGGAACTCGCTTATTATAATGCTTGAATGATTTATTTGCTAAATAAATGCATTGAGAAATCGTTGATTGACCTTCATAATAACATAGAGTTAAGTGGATTAGATATTGAGATAATATCAACTGCAATAACAGCTTTATCACCGTTAATTCCGCAGTGAATGCTTTATGCAAAAGTGGAGCAAATCTTTTAACTGCAGATGCGACATTGTCATTTACCATCAATAGCTTGTATAATGATAATGCGTTATCCATGGCTCTAAAAGAAAGTCTCACACGTCGTGTTCTCTTCAACAACAAATTTCTGTAATAAATTGCGTAACCGTCTGACACGCTGGATCATTTATGCTTCTTAAAAAAATATTTTCTTAACACTCAAAAATAAAATTTTTTCCCATAATTTCCAAATAATTTTTTTTTAATTTATTTTAATGATATGCAAACTTTATAATGGAACATTATTAAAAAAAGAATAAAAAATGATTTATAATCCAGCAATCTATTTTTTTATAAATTTTTTCTATGAACATCCAATACCGGTATTAACACCGTAATACCGGTATTGAAATCACCAATCAATATGTTTATAATATATTTTTTACTTTAATTAATTTAAATTTAAATTTAAATTAAAAATTTGCCTGCGGCTCCTAGTTTGGGAATCACTGATCTATACTATAAAACAGGAAATAAATATACTATACTATAGATCAATATAAAATATAGAAAATTAAATTAAATTAATTTTAGATACAAGGTTTATACCAGGACAATGTTCTCCAAAACATTGTCCGACCCAGAACATTCCTCAATCAAGTAAGAATTAAATTTTATTAATTTACTGTTGATTTATTCGATGTAAAGAATTGCGAAATTTTCCAGAAACGAATGGTATAGATATAGCAGAGATTCAGGAACCGAATTCCCCAATAGAAATACCTCCACATATGCCTCCCTTATTGTCAGTAAATCCAAGTGGATATTCATCACTCAATTCATTTCGATTTCCTAACCGGAGGAAAACTATTTCTGAAAATATTTTCACAAAAAAGTGAAAACATTTCAAGGAAGTTATAATATTAATGAGAATGATGACCACGATGACATTGATAGTCTTTCCTTTCGTATTGAAAATTTTATTGGCCAGCAAAGTCCCAGGACACCTTTCTCATCTACTAAAACCGATTTTAAGCAACAGAAGTTTTATGAGAATGATCTTTCCAACACAGATTTTAGCTTTTCACATTTACCCACAAAATTTTCAAGTAGTTCTTCCTTATCAAACTCAAAATTCAATAATCGTAAGTTTCATTTCTTGTTTTAATAAAACCTACTAAAGTTAAAACAAAATAAAAATATTAAAATTAATCTAAATAACAAAAAAGAGTCATCGTTAAAGAAATAGATTATGGCTTTCCTTTTTTGAATTTGTTTAAAGAGAAAACTTCAAAGGGGTTTAAATTTAAAATTTATAGGAAGCATATAATCTTAATATGATTAAAGATTGAATTTATATATTTTGGTTTTTATTTCCGATAGTTGAAAAAGCTGAAAAAACAGTTAAATCTTTTATTCTATTGAATATAAATAGTTTTCACAAATTTAAAATATTTTTTTAATTTATTACGTTTTTCCATCTTTTGCTTTTAAAATTTTTAAAAGCTGTTTTAAATTAATTGTCAGTAAACAATTTGATTAAAAGTTTTCGTAATTTCAATTTTATAAATTTGAAAATTACGTCCATAAGCTGGATCTTTTGAATTGTGATTTATTTATTATTGAAAAAGTTTGAATAGTATTATTAAAAATCCCTAAAAATATATTTAATTGGTAAAATTTCCGATTTCAATATTTAAACAAAACTAAATTTGGAATAAAAATAAGATATTTTTTATAGCATCAAATGAATTATTTTGGAGTTCTTCCCTGTTTCCAACACAAAATAATTAAGTATAGAAAAAAATACAATCAAACATTTAATTTTTAAAATGAAAGATTATTTTATAATTTAACAATTACCGGCCTTATATTCGAAGGGTCTCATTTTCAATTATTTTTTAGAAAAATATTTTTATGGTTTTTGTATTTACAGCACTTTTATTCAGTTTCACTTTTTTGTTTCTCTGTCGAGAAAATTTGCAATTGGATTTTCATCAACTTCTTCAGTAGAATTCTGACATTTTCCGTATTAATCTATTTCACTTAACAAAACAATATTTGTTTTCCTTGAAAATACGCCCATGGCCTTATTTTCGAAGGGTCTTTTCTTCAAATTGCTTTTGTTAGTAAAAATCTGTAACTCTTGAATACATAATTTCGTCTGATTATTGAGTAAATCCGGTAGTTGTGTTATGTTAATTTTGAACTGGAAAATTTTGATAATATTTATACTATAACTTTATTCTGAGTGCCCTTTATCTTACTTTCTTTTTTGACTATAGATTAATATTTTTATTTTATATTTCATACAAATTTTTGGCACTACCTTTTTCAAATGTTTATTTAAAAAAAATTAATTAAACAAAATACATATAATATGAAAGTTATGAATAAATAAATAAATAAAATAATGCAGTATGCATCGCAAATTGTAATCACTTTGATATCAAACAATTTTATTGGGTTTTTTCTGCATTATTATTTGACCATTTGCTTATGATCCATAATATAATAACAGTGAAGGCTAATTTCAGATAATATTAAAATAAAAAGCTCATGTTGTCGGTTAAAATTAAAAGTTATTGTAAAACTTTTCCATGATTGTGAGGTTTTATAATTTTAAAAACTAAAAGTAGAATGTAATTTTAAAATTTGAAAATTTCCGGCAGAATATTTATAACAATTATGAAGAGATAATACTTACAGATTTAATTTAAAGCTTAAAAATAATAAATGGGGAATTATTGCCTTATGGAATTAGAGTATTTTTAAAGTTCTGTGAATTTAACAATTATTGGCTGAATTATAAAACATCTCAGAATAAGGAATGTGTGTTTTAATAATATTGGATTCAATAATTTTTGGATTGTTTTAAAATAAAAATTTATTATCGATTTAGTTTTAATTTATATAGAAAATTTTAATACAATAGTAAATAATAACGATAATTATATAACCGTTGAACTAATAATAATTTTATTTGTTTTAATTTTTATGTGGAGTTAATGTGTTTTTATATGTGTTTTTTATATATTTTAATGTGTTTTTGATATTTCTGTTTTATTAATATATTCTTTTATCTTCCAAATTATTTGTCATGTATAGGAAATAATTAATTTATATGAACACGTTAGCGAGAAAAATTGATATTTTCAGCTAATGAATTATTTTAACTAAATATTGTTGGATATTATTCGATTGAAACCGAAAAATACGAAGAATCGGAGGTAACCAATTAGTGATATTATTCAGATCTTCAAGAATGCTCTCAAAACATTTGCATGTCAATCCATTGAAATCAAAATTAAAGAATTTCTATGGGGATTATTGTAAGGGCTTGGCAAGGAGCCAGAATATAAAAATATTACTATTTAAATGTTTACTAAAATTTTTATTATCTCTATTTGTTTCTGAAGCGTTTTTGGTCAGTGACCCAGTGAGATCAAATGTTATTTGATATACTAGTCAACACTTTTCTCACTATTGCTGTCAATAAAATAAAACAATTGTGCGCTATTGCCAAATTTCTTATTTACTTTAATTATTTTTTTCTCATCGCTCCTTCTCGTTTCAGCTTATTTTATCATTTGCATATATTTTCATTAATTAATTTTTTTCACTAGAGAAAAAGGCAGTGCCGAAAATTCGTGAGTATCAAAAAACATCGATATATTACTGGATTCATAGTTTTCAAGCTCTCTTTTTAATAAATTCAATGGAAAAAATAATCAGTGGTGAAATTGGAAAAAAAGTTCTTATAATTAGATATAATTATATTTATATATTAATATTTATTTTTCACTACTATTTGACGCACAGTAGTCGATATTCGATCGTAACTCTTTAAGTTTTTAAGTTTGAGTGTTTGAAGTTTTTCATCATTTTGTATATTATTTACACTAGTTAAATTTGCATCTGGTCTATTATTATTTTTGAATTCATGCAAATAAATAAATAAATAAATATATATATATATATATATATATATATATATATATATATATATATACATATATATATATATATATATATATATATATATATATATATATATATATATATATATATATATATATATATATATATATATATATATATATATATATATATATATATATATATATATATATATATATATATATATATATATATATATATATATATATATATATATATATATATATATATATATATATATATAGTGTTAGCCGCAACAACGTCGAATTCATGTTCAATCTCCATAATTAATAAATTAACCAAATAAAATTACTAAATTTATTTTATTCACAAAACTGCCATTTTTTGTAATATTCAAACATGAATTCTACTCTTTCATATAGTATAAAGTGATGATTTAATGAAAAAATGTTCGACTATACGATAGTCCTTGTCAATCTCCTGGAATTTAGCATTCCTCTTCTCGAACATACATCTTGATCTTTCTTTTATTGCCTTTTTCTTACTTCTCACTGGTTATAAATATATAATGATATACTTTCTTTTTCTAAAGAATTTTTAAAAAATTTTATTTAAAATTAAAATTAAATATCCTCTCAAATTCAAAATGAAACACAAAACATCATCTTTAAATTTTTAAAGCTTCTATAATTAGCTCATAGAAGCCTATTTTAATAAAAAAAGCTTCCATATACGCGATTTAAATATTTTAATAAATGTGTCAATTTTTATTTTCCTATCTTTTAAAAGCATATTTCTTAAAATTTCTATATTATTTTAATTATTATTTTTTATAATTTTTTTATTATCAGTTATTCTCAAAATCAATGACAACAGCTCAAATTGATGATTTCATTGATTTCTTCTCTAGTGTTGATTGTTGGCCGTCGGTTTATAATGAGAATTGCATCTTTAAATCTGAGATTTTTTTAGATGTTTCCATTGGCTACGATTTCGATTGAAATATTTATTCTTGCCTTCCTTGGTTGACATTGTTGGAGATGTCTGTTTACCGAGTATTTTCCACCAGGATCTAGATGTTCTTTAATTCTTTGGATAGCACATAAATCTTGGGCATTGAGAAGAAAGCTCTGGCAAACAACACAAAAAAGAAAACAATTGCACAATGGAAAACTGGCGGATACCGAAAGATATGTGCTTTAGAAAAAAACATCATCTATTGCATCACGTGCAATGTATGCAAGAAAATATACATTGGAAGTATATTCAGGACCTTGAACCAAAAAATTAAAGAACATCTAGATCCTGGTGGAAAATCTTCGGTTAACAGACACCTTCAACAATGTAAACCAAGGAGGAAAGAATAAATATTTCAATCGTAATCATCGCCAATGGAAATGTAAATAAACACTATAAAAATACCAGTTATGTTTTGAGATAAATATTTGGTACTTCAGTGTTATCTTACCCCCAAAAATTAAATTATAAAATACAATTAAAATAACAATATAAAAAATGAGAGAATACATTATTGATGACGTTATTGAACATTATGAACATGAATTTATTAAGGCTATCTGGTTAATTATCAGGTTTCGCGTCTGTGTGCGCTTTTTACTTTTTTTTGTATTTGGGTTGTGTGCGCACACAGACGCGGACAATTGTGGAATTTAGTCAAAGTTTTTGTGATTTTGATTTGTTCTATCGATTTTAGAAATATGATTCGAATTCTGGAAGTTTTTTAGAATTGATTTATAATTTTGGTAATTCGGGTTGTTTTTGAATTTTCGGCTTTAGTGAAATATGGAAGTTAATGAATGTTTGATATGTCGTATTTCAATGAGCAATATAGCGAAGAGATGTCTTTTCAGCAGTGAAACTCGTCCATGTGATCGTGGCTCAACAAGATCGTTGCAAATTATTAACGGAAGTAATGTAAATGTCATAGATAATCAAGATTTTTATGAATTCGTTTATATTTCAAAATTTCTAATTGACATTAATTCAATTTTTCAAAGTTTATCAAAACGATTGGAAATCAACGATTTAATTTCTGTAAATCATGAAATGACAGAAGAGGAACTCCAAGATATGTTTATGAAATTTCCCCAAAGGTTTAAAAACATTCGTAAATTATCTAAAACCATTTATGACATGAGCGATAGAAAGATAAACTTGCTAACTTATGAATATGATATTCTATTCAATCGAGCTCTTAAAAGGATCAACACAATTCAAATGTTTATTAGCCAAAGTGTTGAACAATTATCCAATGTTTCAAATTCAATCATGGCACAATCTCAAGTTATTGGACACGTTAAATGGTTTAACAAACAATGGTTTTGTACAAATAAAGCGTGTGATGCGATTAATTACAAAGAAATTCTTCTGATGTGTCTTAGACGAAAACACTATCTGTGATTTATGTGATTATGAGTTTATGTGGCGCAAACGTGTTTTAAGCTACAGTGCCGATGTGTTCGACACTATTCTCAACGACATTGTGATTTTTTGGCCACCTGGATGACCATTTAGAAACTCTTTACAAACATTTGTTGAGTTTGTAACTGTGACTTAGAAAATAAATATAATAATTATGTGTTCTTTTTTAATTTAATTTTTGGGGGTAAGATAACACGGAAGTACCAAATATTTTACTATTTTGTAAGAAAAATTTCGGGTTTAATAAAAGGAAAACTTTTCTAATCAATCACCAAGAACCTGAAAGGTTGAAATTTTATATTCTAAATTTCAATTTATTTCAACCACTTCTATATAAAATCTTTTTAATTAATTTATATTATTTGATTTTGTTAATATCCACTGATTTGGGTCTTATGATAAAACATTCATGGCTATACCAACCTTAGCCAGGGAAATCGTATGACTTGTAGGATACGTAATGATTGCCAAAGTCAGAAAATTTATAAATGTAAGGATTTGTTCAAATTCTAATTAGAAATAATTTTGTATCCTAAATATCTTAATAAAAGGATCAATTTCTAAAACTAAAAATATTTCACTGACATGAAAATTAAAACAAAGATTTATAATATTTACTTATAATAATAAGTAGTTAGATAATAAAATTATGTTATATAAAAGTCATTTTGATTCTTTTCCAGTATATTTACTAATCTAACGTTTTGTAATAATAATAATAATAATAATAATAATAATAATAATAATAATAATAATAATAATAATAATAATAATAATAATAATAATAATAATAATAATAATAATAATATTAATAACAATACTAAATTTTATTTACGAATTGAATTTCAATAGCAAGGCCGGAATGTATTTTGTGTATTAATATCGCGGAAATAATTTCATTATGTAATGTTCCGTCAGTCAATTTTGACTCGTGCCGAGAAATGTTATACTTTGTGCAAGCTTCTATTTGATTAATGTTTTTTGTAAACTTCCTGATTTTGAAAAAGATAAGGATTCTATAAAATATGAATGTGACTTTAAACTCAATTTTTTTTGGTTATATGACCAACAAGTATGAATTCCAGTTAGTCAATTTTATGAAACATTTATCTTTCTTTCTGTCATGATTCAGCCTATGCATAAGACATTAACAACATTTTAAAGCTTTTCATTTTATTAAATATTGGGGTTGTGTAATGTAATGCAGAAATAAAATTGAAAATAATTAAAATTTCTATGCAAAATTAATTAAAATCGAAAGGCGCAATTTATCAAAAGTTGAAAAATAGCCAAAGAATAGCTTAAGATTCTAATCATTTGAAATCGACGTGAGAACTCCAAAATATTTATTAGCAGTTATGCTTACCAAATTATTATAGGTTTCACAATATGGTAGAAAAATAAATGAGACATGCACACACATACACAATTCCTATAAGAAAACACATGCAAACAAGTGATGAATTGCACCCAGTACTAACAATACATTCATTTTTAAGCAAAGAATTTACATAAAATTTACAAAGAATCTTTACATAAAATCTACTTTTGTCAAAAAAAATTCTTCGCGATCTTCTTTTTCTAAAATTCAGTGTAAGAGAATTTTTTTTAAAATATAGATTTTTACTAAAATGTATTAAACTAAATTTATATTAAATTAAATAAAAAATCATCATAAAACTAATTTGAAGAATCACATCAACACGATATCATAACTCGTTAGGAATATAAATGAAGATTTTTTTTGATAAACTAAACATTTCTACGGAAATAAGATCAGATGAATTACCAAACCTCAGAAACGTTTTCACGTTTTCTTTAATATAATTTGAGTAAAAATACCAAAGTTCTTTGTGAATGAAAGATTTGTAGAAATTCCACAATTGGACCTTGTTAAACTTTCTACCTTTTGACCCATTTGAGTCTCTTTGATGAAATGTTTTAAAATAATTTTTAGTATAAAATAAAATTTTAAAGTGTTAACCCTTCGAATGTTTTGAATTATTTTTGATTATAATATGTAATAATAACGAATATTTAAATTTTTGTAGATGGTTGTCAATATTAAAATATTAGTTTTCTTAAAATTTTTAAATTATGGCAAATTTTGAAGTCTTGGTCATTTGGAAAAGATTCCAAAGATTTGTCTTTGTATTCATATAAGTTATACTGTTTAATATTTATGAAAATACTTAGCGAAATTGAACAACTTTTACATTATTCGATAAAGAAATAGAATATTTATATAGAATTAAAATGAAAATGTCATTTTGTTGATTAAAATTAAGCTACAATAATTCTTTAGATTTTAATTCTAATTTGCTATAAGCACATTTATTTGACATTTTTTTGTTATATATAAAAATACGTCAACGTTAAATTAACTCTGAATTTTGTGCTTATTTGTAATTTTGATAGGTATATATAGATTTGGGTATATTTAATAACCGTTTTCTTAGTAAGTGTGAATTTGACTATTATTTATGCATGCTTCAGGTAATGTAAACATTCATCTGTTTATATCAGAATGATGGTGTATATATAAAATGACATGTATAAAATGGGCCTAATAATGATAGCTGAGCTGTTGAGATATGTGCTGGTCACAATATCAGAATTATCATACAAAATTTATTATTTATAAGATATTAAAATATTAAAAATTAAATATTATTTTATGTAATTAAAATATATTTGTTTTTTATATTTATTTTCTTAATTTTACTTTTCGGAAATTCAAAAATCAAATTCAAGCAAGTCCAACAAATTCATTGAAGTTGCTAAAGAAATCGAATCATCACAAGCACCTGCTGAAGTTGAAAAAACCGAACAAATCGATCAAGGCCAATCAGCAGATTTTATAAATTTTGGATTTTAATATCAAATTATATCTTATTACAAGATATATTACAAAAATATATTTAAAATATTGTTATTTAATAATTTGTTATATTTTAATGTTTTTTCATAATGGTTTTTAATGGTCTTTTAGGAGGCAATAGTCCATCTTTAAATGTCACCAGAAACCCTCAGAATCACATGTCAACGGCCTTTTGAAAAGTCTACATTGAATTTATATTTTGATTATGATCATTTCTTTTCTCATTAATGGAAATTATTTAATTAAATAATTATATTGAATATAAATCTTGACATGGCATTCTATTTTATTTTCACAATTTTAATTTGTTAAAATAAATTTTTTTTAAATTTAAGTTTAATAAATAAAAAAATTATATTTCATTGGTTAAATAAAAACAATTTCTCTCTTGATCCAAAGTTTTTCGTTATCTTTTCTGGATTTTTAAAATTTTCCTAAAAGTTAAATTTATATATTTTGCTCTTCAGATGTAGTCAAAGAATCAAATAATAATATTTCACATTTCACATGTTTTATATTGACTGAAAATATAAATTATTTATAAGAAGCTTCTAGGACCCAGAATAATCCAAAAATATGATTCATAGAACGGTTATTCAATTGATGATAACAGCTCTTAATTAAAAGATGAAAGATTTTAATAATAAATTTCTGAAAACTTAAAAAAATCTCAAAAATGTTTAAAAAATATTTATATAATTAAGATTCAAGTTCATGACCAGGAAGGGTTTAAAAGAATATTCATTGCTAAATATTTTCAAAGCTGATTTCCGGACATAATAAAGATCCTCCACAAAAGGTGTTTCTGAGATAAAAGTCAAATCATAAAATATTTTTCCATGCCGCTGTAGCTTTTTGTGCTAAGGGGTCAGCGTTTGACAAAGAGAATTTTCGGAAATTAACATACATCTCGTTTTTCGATCGTGACCTTATAAAGACCATTTGAAACATAGTCTAACTCGCGCGCTGTAGTATGAATATATAATTAAAATTATAAGTCACTTTGGCCAGAAGCGAGACCTATTAGAGACCTATTAAAGAACGGTTGTAGCAAAAGAAAGACTTTGAAATTTTTTTCGCCTTGATATGGTGTGTTTGGCAATCAATGAGTCTTATCGAAATGAGATTTTTAAATTTTAATAAATTATTAGTTTTGTTCTTCTTCATTTTTAAGGATGGTAACTGAAGGTAATCCCAACGCATATGACTCACATCTTTCATACCGAAAAAATATTTTATTAAGTTTCTAAATTAAATAAAAGTTTTTTAATGTGAAGAAAACAAATTCTACTTGTTTACGTCTAAGACACATCAGAAGAATTTGTTTGTAATTAATATCACACGCTTTATTTGTACAAAACCATTGTTTGTTAAACCATTTATCTTGTCGAATAACTTGAGATTGAGCCATGATTGAATTTGAAACATTGTATAATTGTTCAACACTTCGGCTAATAAACATTGGAGTTGTGTTGATCTTTTTAAGAGCTCGATTGAATAGAATATCATATTCATAAGTTAGCAAGTTTATCTTTCTATCGCTCATGTCATAAATGGTTTTAGATAATTTACGAATGTTTTTAAACCTTTGGGGAAATTTCATAAACATATCTTGGAGTTCCTCTTCTGTCATTTCATGATTTACAGAAATTAAATCGTTGATTTCCAATCGTTTTGAGAAACTTCCATTAATAATTTGCAACGATCTTTCTGAGCCACGATCACATGGGCAAGTTTAACTGCTGAAAAGACATCTCTTCGCCATATTGCTCATTGAAATACGACATATCAAACATTCATTAACTTCCATATTTCACTAAGGCCGAAAATTCAAATCAAAATTATAAATCAATTCTTTAAAACCAAAATTCCAGAAAACATAACTCCAACAATCTAAAACACCGATACAATCAAAAAATCCGAAATCGATCAAAAAAAACTAATCTGACTAATCATTCCACATATCATACCACAATTGGGAATATAATTTTGACAATATTTTTCGTTCAACACACTTAAGACGTGTTGCGTTCCTGCATAATGGCTCAATCTCCAATAACCCTCACACACCCATCTTTGTATTATACAAGCCGCATCACCACGCACCTTTTTTGAGACATCACTATGGATTCTCCATCTACCATCACCATACTCGGTCAAGCATCTGTCCCTGTTCAGTTTGTTTAGGTGTAATATCTCCATTATTCTTTCTCCATTTTTCGCCAATTCAATATTCCACACTTTTCCCTGTTGCATTTCATTTAGTGACCAGTTTTCACTTAATGTTCTTATAAGCATCCTACAAAGTCGTTCTTTGATTGCTTCCTGTTTCAATTCCACAATCGACACCTTGTCTTTCATGTGCATCTTTAGAGGCGTGCAAGCGAGTTCCAGTGATCCGTGTTGTTTGAAACTGTTCGATGATTCGTTCAATTTTTCTGTTAAATCCAAAACTTCTTTGGCCCCTTGATCATTATCACGTTCTTTTTTTAGTGATTAACTTCCCTTTCGTCGACCTGAATATCATTAACCGCTGCCTCGGGCGTTAGATCCTATGATGCTGGTTTGTCTTTTTCCCAATTACTCAACACTTCCGTTGTTTTCAGTTCCACAATTTTATCTTCGGATAATTATATGATCTCCCCAGCCCGGCAAGCCTCATCTTGCTATTCCCCTGTATTCATTTTTCCTTGAATATTTTGTGTGATTGTAATAACGTTAACTAATTCGTTAGTTCCTCCAGAATTGAATATTTGCCCATCTAAATGACTCTGAGCTCCTTGATCTTCATTAGATGCTCACTCCCGTCGAGTTGCGTGTCCTCAATTCCCCGAAATGCACGTAACTCGTCATTTAACATTTCATTTACCGCAAAATAACTCGGAACCGTCCTCATTGATGTGTTTTCAGTTAATAATTCGTTGTGTCTTTGCTTACATCCATTAACCTTGCAGAAAGATTCTTTACACCTAACTGCGAAATATAACATTATCTATAATCTTAAAAAAAATCAATAAATATATATTATAGGAACACACAAACTTACCTGTGTGTAAAAATTTAATGCTGCGAAATTTAACATATTTATTATAGGAATCTAAAAAGTGAGAGAAAATAATTAAGCATACAAGCACAGCACACATAATGAAAAATACATACAAAATTAAGTAAAGTGTTTTTTATGCGAAATTAACATTGATTAACATATAATTAACATATCAATATTTTCAAATTATTTAAAGTTATGTACAAAAAAACTTTTGAATCAGATTCTGACTGATCTACCTTGAGCTTTAGGGAAAAAGAAGAAAATACATCGTAAGATTTAATTATAAAATAATTTAGAATATAAAATTTCTTTAGATTTACAGATATTGAAGAAGGTCCTTCGACATCTTTGAATTTGCAGGAAAAAATTCGCAAATCGTAAATTTTAATAAATTATTTTAACAAATTAATATTTTCATAGAATTACAGAAATAGACAAAATTCGAAAGAAGATTACAAAAACTTAAAAAATATTTTATCCATTCTTTACTAAATGTCTTTAAAAAATAAATGTTTGGTGATTACTTTACTTATTTAAAATTATATAAATATCTAACTTACATTTTTACGAAATAAATCCAAATAAATCCAAATAAAATACCATAAAATTCCTAACAAAACACCTGAAATTTAATTATCAATGTTATATTATAAATGCTAACAGTAATATTTAAGAACTTGAATAATGATATCATAATGATATAAAATCAAAATTCAAGTCCTAAAAATTACTTCAATTCAAAAACTTACCTTAAAACGATTTTTGAAAAATTGAAAAAATGAAATTAAGTTAACATTGTCATATAATTGGTGACTCACCTCAGGTGGTGTGCACACCAACGTATATTATAGACAATGTTAACTTTCGCAGTTAGGTGTATCATACCACAATTGTCCGCGTTTGTGTGCACACACAACCTAAATAAAAATGTAGACAGAGAACGCACACAGACGCGACAAACTAATAATTTACCACTACTACTTTAATGTTTTTGAAATTTTTACTTTGGTAACCTTCAACCTTTGTCAAACTTTGAAACATGTTTTCCGTGAAGGTGCCAATCTTTTAAATCATGTTTGAGTAAAAATAAAATCTTTTGCCTTTTGAAGATCTTGGCTCACCATGGTTGAACCCTCAAAGGTCAAATAAGTTATTGTGCAGGGAGGGGCGCTTTGTTCTGACTTTGAAAAATAATTTCTTTGTAATAATGACATTGACATACTTAATGACTCATTTTTTTGTTCTATGATTTATTGATTGCGTCTTCGTCTTTGTTTTAATGACCTTGGTTTTCATCATGACTCATGCAATGACTCGGTGTATTTGTTCTGACAAAAAAAGTTTGGAAAAAACAATGAGTCATTGTGCGTTTACTGCTAACTACTGTTGGTGTTAGCGCCAAAACCAAAAAAATTCATATATAAAAGAAAAGCATAACAAATAATGGTAAAATCAATAAAAATGCAAAATTAATTAAAATTTACTAAAAATGAAAAATCAATATGGTATCATTGAATGCCAAATTGATAGACGAGTTCAAAAAAATTATAATGAAAATTTAATAAGATGTTCACAGGGAAAATGATTGCAAACAACAAATTAATTAAAATTTATTAATCGGTAATGGAAAGCCCGAGGCCATGGGAAACCCGATGCGCAGTATGACCAGAGTAATTAGATAAAAAGAGGAAATATTTTGAGCCCTATTCAAGGGTAAAGAAATTAAAACAATCAAAAACCCATTAAATATTGATTTAGGATTCCTAGGGAAATAATTAAGTGCAATTCTTTAGATCTGGGGTTCTTAACCTTTTCAAACTTATGGACCCCATAAATATATAATTTTTACCGACGGACCCCTGAAATGTTAAAAAATTAATAAATTGATAGTAAAACACATACATTTTTTAATAATTTAATAATCTGTTTTTTTCAGCTTTAAACAAAAATAATAAAAAATAATTAAGATTAATGTAAATAGTGCCGCGAACCACTTGGAACCCGTTCGCGGACCCCCTTGGGGTCCATGGACCCCAGGTTAAGAACCACTGCTCTAGATAATTGACCTCTAGATAAAAGTAGAGCTCAGAAATGAGCAAGCCGCCATTTGGTTGAAGAAAAAAAAAGAAAGAAGAGAAGCAGAAATCCGGCGATCAGTAATCGAAAGAAGAAATTTAGTAATTCAAAAAGGTAAGCCCCTTGGGTTTTCTACCTTATCGAGTGGAAAATTATCTGAAGAGAAAGGTGCAAATAGTGACAAAGTGTAATTGTGATAAAGATGATTGATTTATTTGGTTGAATAAGAACACGAGGAGTCAGAGAGAGAACCGACTTTCAAATAATACCCAACACCAGTAAGACATTCTGTTCATTTTTATAGGTGTGAACATATGAATGAAGAAAAGTACATAGTGATAGACTTATGTGAATAAACCATTTGTTTTGCTTTTAGACATTTTATGTTTATTGTAAAATAAGCGTAATAATTAAAATATTTTTATTTTCAGTTTTAAGAGGAAGTTCATTTCAAATAAATAATATAAAATATATGCAAAGTAGTATATAACCTTAAATGAAGAAAACTACAATATCATTAGAAGAAAAGCAAAAAATTATAACTAAATTTGAAAAGATCAACAACCATTGCCATTTTCAAAGCGTTTTTAATCTTCCTAAGAGTACTTTGCAAAGTATTATTAAAAATAAAGAAAAAATATGTTCGTTCTTAATAGGTGATTATTGTAACAATAAAAACCGTTATAACAACCAAAAACCTCTATGTTTTCCGACTTAGAGAAATATCTCAATTTATGGTTTCTACAAAGACGAGTTCGAAAAATAGTGGTTTCGAATCTAGCTTTAATTATCAAGACAAAGGAATTTTACTCTTAATGAATTGTCAAACCCGCCGAGAGATAAAGGAAAAAATAATGCTTAACCTATTCCCATTCCCAGGGCCGGCCATATGGGTTGTGCAGTGGTTTCAAAGCACCCAGGCCCCACTTTTACAGGGAGCCTCCAATAAGAGAAAAAAATTACATTTTATAAAAAAAAGTTATTTTAATTTTTTTAATTTTTTTTTAAAAATATTATATATTTTTTAATTTTTGTTTAATTAGTAAGAAATAACGTATAAGAAAATAATTAAATACTTTTTATTGTACGCATTTCACTCGTTATTTATGTCATTTTATTTACGTGTGTGCAACATTAAATATGCTTGCTTAGAGGGTTCTGTCTTGTAACGTTTTCAGTGTTAGTCTCAGTTTGCTGCTGACATCACAATCAGATGTTTTCCATATTTTTATAAATTTGTAAACAAAAATTTGGTTTGGTTGAAATGGAAATACTTTGCGAAATAATAGAAAAATAACTTATTTTAAATGATTCTAAAAGTAAGAATATTTCATTAATCTTATATGATATAAAGATTTTAATTTCATCGTATATATGTATTGCAAATAACTTTACATATAAAATTAAATTGTGAATATGTAATTTATTTAGTTTCAGTACCCAAAATGTCATCAAAACCATGAAAAATCTTTCTGGGTCACAGAAAAGAAAATTGTGTCTAGAAAAATAGAAAAAGGAGAAAAAATTCAAAAATACACAACTAGAATTGCTTCCATGGCAAAAAAACAAAAATAATGCAACAAGTTCTGGAATTCTAGACAATGTAGAACAACATCAACATGAAGTAACTATTCAAGTTGACAATTCGGATGACGAAATTGTGGCACAAAATATTAAATTCCAGACGAGCATACTGATGAAACGAAAAGTGATACAAATACAGAAAATATAAGTGATCCCCGGTTGTGGCCATATACTATAAATTTTACATTTAGGTTATTAAATGTTAAAACTGGTCCTAAGCAAAAATTTCAAAGCAATTTCCTTAAAAATGATGAAGGTATATCTTTCTCTATATTTTATTATAATAAAAATATGCGAAATGGTGAAAAACTGCATCGCAGGTGGTTAGTTTATTCAAATGCAAAGGATTCAGTATATTGTTTTTGTTGTGTATTATTTTCAAAAAATAGAAACCAATGTACACTATTTATAAATGGTTATAATAACTGGAGAAAATTGACTCTAATAATTACAAGCCATTAGCTTTCCGATCGTCAAATTAAATCTTTTATTTCTTGGCAATAATTGCTAAAACGACTTCATTTAAATTCCACCATTGACAGTGTAATTCAAATCAATATACATATATATATATATATATATATATATATATATATATATATATATATATATATATATATATATAATGAAACAGAACGTCTCAAATTAATATTTCGAAAAATTGTGGATGTAATTTTATTTTTATCCGAGAATAATCTTGCACTAAGATTGACTCATGAAAAAAAGGAGTTCTAGATAATGGAAATTTTTTAAGTTTAATCGAACATTTAGGTAAATATGACCCTGTGTTAATAGATTATATAGATGGAATTAAAAATATGAAGAAAAGAATTGTTCATCATTTCGGACATAGATCTCAGGAAGAATTTATTATCGCTTTAGGAAATGAAATACTTAATAAAATTATTGGAGACATAAAATCCTCCAAATATTATAGGATCCAAATGGACTGTACACCTGATATTTCCCACACGGAACAGGCATCAGTAATAATTAGATATGGAAACTTTAAAACCCAAAAACTTGTGATTAAAGAATAATTTATAGGATTTATTGAAGTATCCGATATAACTGGTGAAGGTTTAGCAAATACACTTGTGCAAAAATTAACTGATTTTAATCTAGATATTATGAATTGCAAAGGCCAAGCTTATGACAATGGCAGTAATATGAAGGTTATATATAAAGTGTACCGTCCCGAATAATTAATTTAAATTATCATGTACTTTATGTGACTTGTTTATCACATTCATTTAATTTATTAATATGTGATGCTGCTTCCAGCAGTACACGCTGTAAATATTTTTTTGGTATACTACAACGTTTATACTGTATAGTTTCTGTATCAACGAAAAGGAGCGAAATCGTGAAAAACTATTTAAATATTACCTTTAAACCATTGTGTGATACTTGTTGGGAAGCTAAAGTACATTTAGTGAGAGCTGTATACGAACAATTTGAACAAACTTGTAATGCTCTTGAAGAACTTATTATAACTAGTAATGACAACGTAGCCGTATCTGAAGCTCAAAGTTTATTACATTTAATAGAAACAATGCCATTTATATTAAGTTTAACAGTATGGTTTACTGTATTGTCTAAAATTAATAATATTAACAAATTATTGCAAACAAAAACTATTATATTTGATTCTGCTTACAATCTAATAAATACGATTAAAAATGAAATATTAAATCTAAGATCACAATTTGATGTTTTCTTGATTAAGGCGAAGTCAATAGCACTAATCATGAATGTTTCTCAAAGTTTCCCTGAGAAACGAGCTCGAAAAAAGAAGAGATGATTTTCAGAATTGGCAGAAAATGAACCACCAACCAATCCGGTCGAAGTTTTCGATGCAATTTTTTTAATATTGTAATAGATACAGTTATATTGCAAATCAAAGAAAGATTCAAAAAAATACCCAAAATAATTTCCATATTTAAACTAATAATAGATATAAAAGTTTAGAAAAAGATGAATTAATCCAACAGTCACAAGATTTCATAAAACTTTATAATAAAGATGTTGACGAATGTTTAATTGAAGAAATTTTATCGTTAAAATGATTAATTTTGAACGAAATTGATGTTAAGAATGCAGAGGATATATTTCACTTTATTTTAAATAACAACTATAATGAAAATTTTCCAAATATTATAACTGTATTAAAATTATTATTTACGCTTCCAGTTACTGTTGCAAGTGCAGAACGTTCGCTCAGTAAATTAAAACTGATTAAAAATTACCTCCGATCAAGTATGTCCAGGAATAGGATAAATTAACTTGCAATATTGAGCATAGAAAAAGAAATGGTCAAAGAATGTGATTTTTCTAATATAATTAATGATATGGCCATTAAAAAGTCACATATTACAAGTTAAGTTTAGTAAATCTTAATTATTTTTTATGTAATATTTATGTTTTCTTATGTTTTATGTACTTTTTTCATATTTTTTTGTTTTTGTATTGTTTTTGTAATTTTTTATTAATCAAAAAAATACTGATGAATTTTTTAGTTTCTAACAAAGAAATTAGTACAACAATTAAGTATTTTTTTATAAAGGACGTTTACGTTGGTATTAATATTCTTTTCTATGTTGAGGGCCTCAAAAAAATATGTGCACCGGGCCCATTCATTGAGAAGTCCGGCCCTGGACGTGATTTCATGTTTTTCTATAATGATTATCCTTGAAGTAGTGACTCATTCAACAATAGATGGGACTAGTAGTCTACGAAAAGATTCCATATTTTTTGTTATAAATGTTCTAATTTACCCAATATCTGTTCTGTGTCGTGGCAAAAAGTGTCATTTGTTGTCAAGCCAAACTTGTCCCGTTTTCTCTGTTTTCCCTAGAATGTAATATAATTGTTTACTCTTTAAAACTCTGTTTATTGGATAAATAAAATATTTTTATTATGTAAAGGTTTATAAGTAAAGATTTTAAATAATAATATATAATTGTTAGTGCCGTACTATCACAAGTGCAACTAGCGAACTTGCACTGAACCCCCAAATATTAAATACATTAGAAAAACTTGTCCAATAGCAAAAAATATCAAGAACTGAAAAAAATCAAAGATTAAAATTCGGAATTCGTTTAACTTTCAAATAAATCTAGTGGGCTACGATTTAATTTGAAACAAAATATACTTAATAAATAAGCTGTTTTTTTGCTTCAAATTGTTTTCTTCTATCATTTTATATTTAAAACATCTTATATAATAAAATTAAAAAAATATTTTGTAGTGTCTCACAGGACCCCCAAAAAAGTTACAACATGACGCTGATGATAGTAATGTCAAATATATCGAAAGAATTCTTCATTTTTGATTGGTTTTTCAAAAATCCCAAAATTCTTAAACAGCCCCAGATCAATACGAATTGTGCGGGTTTGGAATAACCTATTTAAAGGCATATTAAAATGAAAAAAAGATAAATTAATGATTTAATATATAAAAATAATAAATTTATACATTGTCAATTTAAAAATATTTAATTATCATTTTTCTTTTATCTGATTGTTGAATTTCAAAGGGAAAATTTCTCAATGAACCAATCGTTTTGATTCAATAAAAAATTTAATTGGGAGAAATTGCCTTTTGGCGAATCTGAGATAAATTATAATTCAAAAATGATATTTAACTAATTGAAATTTGTCCCATATTTCTTTTAATCAACTCTGACGTTTTAAACAAAAATGTTATTTAAAAGAGAAAATGATTTAAGCAGAGAAATCAAGTAAATTTTGGTAAAATAAATTAAAAATCGTCTTATCATTACATTTTACTTTTTTATTTAAATTTTAATTAATAAATATTTTATTAAAATATATAAAACAAAATAAACGTTTATTGACCAA
Source organism: Schmidtea polychroa (assembly GCA_959609185.1). Lineage (NCBI taxonomy): Eukaryota > Metazoa > Platyhelminthes > Tricladida > Dugesiidae > Schmidtea > Schmidtea polychroa. The sequence goes on along the minus strand of CAUHTR010001531.1, from coordinate 27,345 downwards.
TACAATTGATTATAATTTATGTTGGGTTTTATGATATCAACCGTTGGTTACTCTGACTCCACGTGTTCCAAAATCAATAAACACAAACTCCCAACGTATATTTGTTTTATAACAATTCACAACTCTCAACAATTAATCACGCTGTTGGTTAATCACAATTCTTACACAATTTCAGATCGAACTCCGCTCTGGAAGGTCTCGGCCTTGTACGATTTAAAAAAATATAGGTTTCACCTTTTGTTTGATTCCGCTCTCTGATCCAATCTCTTTTAATATTCCTTTCTGACTCCTAAATTCCTCTTATAATTCCTTTTTCCTTTTATTTTATTCCTCGAACTCCTATCGTCTGTTTCTTCGTATCCCTACCTAAGGCTATCGCCGATTATGTGACTTTTGAGTTTCCTTATATACTCCCATAATCGTTGTAATTGCCCCATTTTTGACCTAATTGGTTTTGACTTCTTCAGCTATCATTCCCTAATTGACTATTTTTGTTGACCCTCTTCGTAATTCCCCGTCTTTTGTTTACCCTCGTTTATCCGGTTGTTTGGATAATTGCCCTCTGAATTCCTCGTTTGTTTACCCTTCCAAATTGCCGTGCTCGGGTTTTCTTCATCGCTCGGGTTCTCCATTGGCTCGGGCTTCCCATTAGCTCGGGTTTCCCATTAGCCAATTAATTAATTAATTAATATTTTACGTTTTTCCACATTTGTCTGTTTTACGACCCTTTCTACACATTTTCTAACAATTTCTTGCTCACTGTTTTCTTCACCATCCCTTAATCTACCCCTCTCCCGTTTTCCAGCTTCAATTTCGATAACTTTTCACTTTATTCCACTTCCTCCGCTTTGCGCATTTTCCCATTTCATGTCTGATTGTACCCTTTTATAGTTCTGTTTTTATCATATCTTTCTTTGCCATTGCTTCTCTGCTTGACCGCCATTCAATTTCGGCTTTCCTTTTAATCTGAACTATATAATTTAATAATTTACTTTCAAACCTCAACATTTACAACGACAAAACTATTTAATATTACAAAAGTTATGATTGAATGCTTAATACAACCCTTCGGGATGAATAGCATTATTTTTACTGTTTCTGATTTCGAAAGTCGGTAGAATCGATCTTGTTGCTTTCCTTTTCCACTTGAAAATACTTGATACTCACGATAAATTACTTAAGTAAGTTATAAATTAATTTGTTAATATTTACTCCGATAAATTCGTAATTCGATTTGGCTTCGCTTTTTCGTTTCATTTTAATTCTATTTTATCGAGCTGTTGGGTTAGAACTGAATATTGAGAGTTTGTTTTAATGGATCAAAAATACATAGCATAAAAACAGCACCAAGTTGAAATAAAATTAAAATCACCAACACAGTCAAGAGAAATATCGCATTCAAAAGATCTGCCAACTAGCAAATAAAATAATAATAAATAAAATAATTGATAATAAATTAACTAATAATAGGAAAAGAAATTTTAAGAAGGATTATTGGTCGTATTTACATACAAAGGATCATTTTAATAGGGATGTTATGGCTCATGTTTACATATGAAGGAGATTACATACTTTAAGAAAAGGAACAGGAAAATTTATTTAAAAATTAAAGGAAATAAAATAAAACGATAAATAAATTTTAAAAATTGAAACTAACAATTTCTATGAAAAAATATAATAAAATCTAAAATAAAATTAGTTAAACTATAACTATATATAATTTTATAATTTTATAGTTAAACTATAAAATTATTTAAACTATAAAATTAAATAGCTAAAAATAAGAAAAATTAAAATAAAATTAGTTAACATCATGTAAATTATAAAGAATTAAATGGTAATATTTAATGAAAATTAAAGTAAAATTAGCTAAAATTATTTAAATTAAAAAGTTTATAAAATTAAATTAATAAAAATTATATTATTTAATTAATTAAATCAATTAAATTAAAAAAGGAATAATTACACCCACACATGCATGCATGCAAAGGTAAATCAAATTTTACTGCAATTTGATTGGATCTAGTGGCAGAGAATGCATGAATGCACATTTAAAATCAGTATAAATACTGGTTACAAATTCATTTGAAAAACTGGTTTTCAGATTAACACACCAAATTGTTTTCAGACAGTGAACATATGCTCTCAATTTTCGATTTTATGCCATCGTGGTATTGGATGTGGTAATTTTATGTGTTAATGTGTAATTTTTAGGAAATTTTTTAAAAGCTAATAAATGTAATTTTTTTTGTTTGGTTTTGTTCTTTTTAATTGTTTAATTTCATTTAGTTTTTAAGTTTTAAATAATAATTTTTATTCGGTTCAACTTTTACATTTATTAATTTTGAGTAGTAGTTACAGTGGAGCTGGAATCCAGTAGGCCACAGCTTAAGGGACACTAGTCGTTCTTCTTGCGAGTAGGTCGGCTGACTTTTCAGATTCACACGGATTGATCGGGCCATAATGTGGGGGCTTCTCCACTGGTCCGTCATCCGTAAGTATTTTCTAGTCGGAAATAGGTTAGACTTAGAAATACAGGCAGATCCTTGTTCAAATTTTTGAAGGATAATTTGGATATTATAGGAAGTATAGAACAATAATTATTAGATGGAAAATAAAGGGGATCCCTGCGCAAAACCTTAGAAAAGAATAATGAGGTAAGACCTTCTACCGGCAGTCCAGAACCCGAAAATGAAAATATCATGAGTAGTTTTAGTAATAGAGACCACCTGCTCATGGATTTTCAACCATTGTATACAGCACCAACATGGACATTACCATGGGTATACAGATGGTCTAAAGTATAATAATCATGAGGGCGTTAGGAGGGAGTCGATTCAAAATTTATATATTCCCTTAACACATTTAAAATTAAAAAATGACACACCCCTAAGACCCAACAGAGCTTTCATTCTTCACGAGCTTTCGGGATAAGACAATTTGTTTTTGATTTTCAATTTTAAATTGTATTTATTATTTAAGAACCACTTTGTCGTGTTTGATAGTTTAGTTATATGGAGTTTTTAAATTTTCTCTCATTTCCAATTTCTTTATCATCCCTGTTTCTCAGAATTCTGGAAAAAACATATTTACCATTTAATAAATTTTCACCTTGATCATTTTATTCATTTAATAATAATTTAATATTTTATTTAAATAATCTCAATTGATCTATATATATATATATATATATATATATATATATATATATATATATATATATATATATATATATATATATATATATATATATATGAAATGATGTGACATGTGCATTGACTGCTATCTGTAGCAAATGTCGAGATGACGAGCCTTTATGTTTTTGTTTATGATTTTGTTAATTACTACAACTAATATTCTCAGTTCATCCAAAATATTGGCTAGAGACTGTTTATATAATTATCCTTTTAACGTTTAGTGCTCTGAAAATAAATCAGTGTGATTCTAATATTTATATGATTTTTTAAATGACAATCAAATCATAAATATTAACGTTAAAATAAAAATGACTCAAATATTAGCAACCTAAGAATAGAAATAAAAAATAATTCAACTACACAAAGATTTATACAAAAATATTTATACCAACTAATAAATCTCCTTATAAAATGAAGATACTTCAATACTGAGTATTGTGAATATGAATTTTATGCTCCAAAGACATCATGAAGTGGGCACTCCCGTCAGGATATTGCGATTATATTACCACTACGTTTTTCAAATATTTACAATGTGTTTCTCAATGAATTGTTATTGGTACTGTTGTTTTATTGGGTTGGTGACAATGTTTGTAAATTCCAACTTTTACTCTGACTCCAAAGTGAGTTTATTAATTCACAAATTTACACAAATACGATAATCTTTAATAATATTCACACTGGATCGTACAAATTCCAATTACAACCAATTAACTATAAATCAATCAATCACACAGAGCTTATTTCGACACTTCACGAAGTATAGCCATTTCTGTAACCATAACAATAATCATTAGCCGTCAACCACTCAATTACAGGGTACGTTGATCGATTGTTCTATTTGCTTTGACCACAAATTTATTTATTTCACTTCCACTTTATTTTCAATTTTACAAAATATTCTCACCACTTCTCGTTTCACTCTGTTCTGAACTCTGTTTCTCCCTTTGATTCTCCCTTTGATTCTCCCTTTTAACTCTCTAAATTTAACTCTCCCTTTAACTTTAGTTGTCTCAGTTTTTGACTGATTTCTCGGCTAACCGTTCCTCTTAATATAGGCCGTTTCATTTGTGGCATTAGAGACAGATTTTGTTTTCCATTTTTATTTTCCTCTGTATTCTTGCTAGGTCAGTCTTATCTGTGCCATATGTCAAGATATGCCCTGTCTTTTACTTTTCATGTTGTGCCGACTTTTCCTGCCATTTCGCTATTTTTGACAGGCTGTCAAGATACGGCTTTCTTCAAATTTTCTTTTTCTGCAATCTGAAATTCCTCCTTCGTTTGTACTTTTAAGGTCTTACCTGTAGTTTTTGTTATACACAATTTCTACCTCATGCCCCGTTTCAATTGTTCCAATTCTTTCCACTTCCTCTTCAAACTTTTCTCTTCATAGGAACCTGTATACTTTCTCACTTACTCTTTCTACATTCTCCCACTTTTCTACCCCTTTAGGATATCCCATCCGCTTTTCTGTTAGTATATGGCTCCAACCAACTACTCTACTAGTGGAGCCCTTTTATTTGGGTACATACTACTAAAATTATCTTCATTTGTCTCTACACACGATTCTATTTCATCTTTTTTGTTTTAATTTTTTGTTTGTTTTCATTTATTTGATTTATCTTTCTCATTTTTCATTTCTTTTTACTTCCGTTTTCTTCTCTGAAATTCCATAGATCGTCCCATTTGTCATGAAGATCTTCCCCCAGGTAATTTACTTATGTATTATACTATTTCTCAATTAGGTATCCTCATTCGTCCTCAAATTACAAATTTTTCATTAAATACATTATTCGCAACAAAAGGCTTAAATTGTCACTTTATTGTTATTCATAATAATAATAATAATAATAATATTAATAATAATAATAATAATAATAATAATAATAATAATAATAATAATAATAATAATAACAATAATAATAAAAATAATAATAATAATAATAATAATAATAATAATAATAATAATAATAATAATAATAATAATAATAATAATAATAATAATAATAATAATAATAACAATAATACTATCAATGATACTAACAATAATAATAATAACAAAAACAATGATAATAATAATACTATTAATAATAATATGGTCTTATAATACAAATTACGCCTCTTTTGATTACTCATTTTGAGTTATTCAATTTTATCATTTTGATTTATTTGTTATTTTTTTGTTGCTCATTTTGATTTATCATTTTCTTTTTATTTTATTTGTGATTTATTTAAATTTACTTTAATTATTTTTTTTATTACTTTTTTGACCCAGCTTGCACATACTTTTTATATGCAATAAAATTACATATCCGCTGGTGTCCCCACTGCTGTAGGCGGATATTGTTATTTATCATGGGAGCCTCAAACTTTGAACTTTGATGCTTGGGAATTTCATGGTTTTAATAATTTAAGTTGCATTATTTTGCTATTTTGGGTTAAGGGAGTCACTTCAGAATGGATTTGTACTACAAGCTATAAGTGTTGAAATCATGATTATACTTATTTCATTTTTGTGCTTATTCATTTTAACGGATGATTATATTTTACTTTATATGCTTACTCAGGTTAGTGGATGATTATATTTTACTTTATAATTTATATTTTGCTTATTTCTCTTTTTTTGCTACTTCATTTAAGATAATGATAACATATTTACTTATTCCTATTTATTTATTTATTCATCACATTTAGAACTTATTTGAGGGTGGGAATGCGCACAAAAAAGACAAAAGCTAATATAATTATTTATTGATTTTATAAAATTTTCACTTTCTTATTGCCCTTTTAATAGATGGCCACGATCTTTGCTAGTTGACATTCTTCCCCGTCAATTAAAATTCCCTTCTTTGTCTAGACTATTTCTTCCACTGTTTGGGTTTGATTTTCCTGGATGTCGTCTTCCCAATCCTTCTCCATTGCTAGATATACTCTTCATACTGCATCTTCCCTTTTTGCATTCGAATTCTGCACATCTTATCGGCCACTATAGTAGTTAGCCGCAACAACGTCGAATTCATGTTCAATCTCCATAATTAATAAATTAACCAAATAAAAGTACTAAATTTATTTTATTCACAAATTATTTATTCACCATTGGCCACTTATTGTCAATTTCCTTTTTCCAATGCACTAGCTGTTGATAAATCTCGTATTCCCCACAATTTATTTACCTCCACTCCACTATATGCTAATTCATTCTGCAGATCATATCCGACTAGAATCTTCCTAGCTGTTAATTCTTGGACTTTCCTCATGCTTTGGTATTGATCTTCTTGGTTTCTTGTCATTTTTTCCGATATTCCGTGGATTTCGGTAACGAAGTTCTTCAATTTTTCTCTTGAGGTTATTAACGAATTATATAAAATTTTCCCCGTATATGCTATTAGATATATCGATAACAGAATCATCCGGTTTTCTTAACATACTCCATACTCCGCGTCCATGAATATGATGTTTCTTCTGATTTTCTCATTGGACATTTTCCTTCTTACAAATGATTTCTTTTGTTTCAGCATATCTTGTGTTATCGGGAGCAACTTACTTTTTTCCTCCATTGACAAAATTCTTTGGTATAAGAGATTTGCTTTTGTTTTTACTCGATATTCCAATGTCATCCACGCAATTCCGTTTGCCGCTTTTATTTCTTTGTGCCACACTTCTTTCGTAATTTGACATTAGGATCTTTCTGGTACCGTTTTCTAAATAGCTCCGTCATTCTTCATGATTTCTATCGTTCATCTGACTATGTGGATTTGCCATTGCTCTTCGTTTATCCTTATCAATAACTCTGCCAATTTTATGTTTGATTTCCATTCTAACTCAACCAAACATATTCTTAACTCTTCGTTCCCTGTTCTAGCCCAATTCGGTATTTTCAAATTTTCTTCTACTACTATGATTTTCTCCGTTCGGCTCCTTCTGTCTCTGTCATAATTTTCATAAAGCTTTGTGCTTCTCTTAATTTCTTCCATTTGAAATAAATAATTTGAATTTTCTTTTGTTATTCTTTAAAAATTTCATTTTGCGTCAAAGCATCTGAACAATCGTTACTTTTATACCCCAAATATTTTATGGCGATGGTGTGTGATTATTTACCCAATCAAATTACATGACCCATAAATCCATTATAAATATTTAAATATTATACAATTATTTGTTTTAACTAAAGTAATATTCACTGAAGGAGTATGAATGAAATTTTAGGTCAATAGCACGCAATAATAATATCTTACTAAACAAATGTTTCTAACCACATCATTGTTTGTGGTTTTGAATATCTAGAATGATGAAAATGATTATTTTTTTTTCTTTTGCTTTCGATATGATTATCATGTAGATGAGTAGGATACTGCTTGGTATTGCCACAATGACGTATATGAATAGTAATTCAACATAATTGTTACTAGATGAGTTTTATTTAAAGTTTAATGAAGAGCTTTCGTTTTTTGTCCATGAGAGTTTTAACAAAATTTCTCTACTCTTTTGTCCAAATGTTAATTTGTATAAGGTTATAAATATTTGAGTAGCATTCGTTGGATACGTATTTTGTTTAATGGTCTACATATAAGGTTATTTATAATTTGTTGTTAATTGTCAAGCTACATATACGTTTTGCTCGCAATTCAACGCGGCAAATGGTTCGAAGGGATTCAATAGATTGCAAACTTCTATTTGCTCTGATATTTCACAATGAGATGTCCACACGATACTGGTAAACGTTGAATATATATATATATATATATATATATATATATATATATATATATATATATATATATATATATTATCCAATAATAAAACTTTTTGACTGCATATGGTAGATTCATTGTCATTCCATTCGTATTTCATATGATATTTATTAAGGCTGCAGTTATAAATAAAACTTTATTCATATATCCCAATGGCGTAGGGTTTTTATGAAGTTTGGTTGAATGATTGTTTCATCATTAAGTTTATGTTGTTTTGATCGTATTTCATATTCTATTTCAGATACTTTTTTACATCGATTGGCATGAACTATAAATGTTTCTGCTCTTTTGTTATTCATTGGACGTAACTTTAAATTAGTTTCTGTAGCATCACACACGGTGTATGGATCTTTAAATGGTCTTTGCAATTTTGTTCATAGGCCTTTTACTGGTCCCGGTTTATTCAAATATACTGAATCTCCGATTTTTATTCCATGCTCATGCGCCTTTTTATCGTAGCTTTCTTTGTGTTGTTCCTGACGATACTTTACTTTTAACCCTGCTCGAGTCCATGCAAATTGTAATCGTTCTTGCATTATTACTTTATAATTCTAAATGTCCAAGTATTGAGAAGTTGGGGGTTGAAACTCCAAATCAATTGGCATGTTCTTTCGTCCCAAGATAAAAAGGTGTTTCGCCAGTACTCTCGTTAACTATATTTCGATGGGCAAACAGACATGGTTTGATAAATAAGTCCCAAACCTTTTGTTTCCGATTCACATATAATGAGATCAATATTGATTAAAGTACCATTAAATATTTCTACTATCCCATCTGCCTAAGGGTGGTATGGTGATGAATTCAGTTTATAAATACTAAATAATTCTGTGATAGATTTAAATAAAACCACTTTGAAAATTTGTTCGTTGGTCTGTTAACAATTTCTTTGGAGCTCCATACCTAAATATAATCTTTTTGACAAATATTTGAGCCACTGTCTCTGCTTTCTGATTTGGCATTGCGTACGCCTCTGGCCACTTTGTTAAATAATCACAAAATACAACAATATATTTATCTCCATTTGTTTTCTCCGGTAAAGACCCAATAATATCCATTACTGAAAAATATTGACCTTGATCTCTAAAGATTTGACCTTAACCTAAAACAACCTTGACCTTGAAAAAAAATAATAGTATACCCTTGCGACATGTTGATTATGACCTGTACCCTTACTCATTTGGAACAGAATATCTTGCCGGATAAACTCTGACTATATATAATAAAACTATATAACAAAAAATCTCTAACATCAGACCTATTTCATCGAGATTGTATATGTCAATCCTACACCAAATGTGTCTGCTTCTCTAAGAACATTGTTTACCAAATTACTTGTACAAGATGTGACGCATCGCACATAGGCGAAACACATATAAGGTTCCAAACAAGACTCAACGAACACGTCAAGAGCAAAACCAGCAATTATCACGAACACTGGAAAAAAGTGCACACGAAACAAAATACAAAATGTTACAAGATGCGTTCAAAATTTCATTGCAAAGATTAGCCGCAGAGACTCTTTATATGAAAAAACTTAAACCGTCCATCAACATTCAACTAAATTAATACTTAAATTAATATTTAATTTGATTTAAAATTTAAAATTAAAAAAATAAATAAAATATAATTAAACCAATAAATTTATTATAAAATACTAAAATAAATTTATTTTTCCCCAACAATAATTATTAAATTTAATAATGATCAAATTCACTTGAAAAAGGCAGTGCCGAAAATTCGTAAGTATCAACAAACATCGATATATTACTGATTTATAGTCTTCAAACTCTCTTTTTAATAAATTCAATGGAAAAAATAATTAGTGGTGACTATCATACTTACCTTTGAATAACCTTTTGTTTCATATACATATTATAAGGTTTGAAAAAATCCGAAGGTTTTTATAGGATTGACGGTTCAGGACTCACTATAAACCATCGAGGGTATGCCCATCATAATCACCATCGTTCAATCAAATCCATTGGCGGAAACTCTGAGAATTCAAATTCAAAGAACACATCCTACTACTGACTAATCAGGATCGAAAATATGTGTTTCAGATCTTATTTCATTTTTATTTTATGATATGAAATTGCATTCATTTTGATTGATCTATTTCTTTATTTTGTTGTTTTTATTTTAATTATTTTCTTTTCGTTTTCCTTGATTGATCGAAGGATCGCCTTTACATACCACTCTTATTTCTATGAATAAGTTAGTACATTTTGCTTTTTTATGAGTCTCTTTTCGGCGATATTGTTATATTTATATTTTTAAAATATGTTTTGTGTGTAACTGCTTCTCATTCATCCGTTTATTATTTTTGTTTTATTTGGTGTTTTTCGAATTAGTTGGAATATTCTAATTGCTTTTTGATTGCTATCTGGATCATCTCAGTCATCCCATTATCGGCTAGATTCAAACAAAAAATGGAGAGCCAAGATATGATTTTTAGCCCAACATTGCAAAACATTTGGAAATTTCTCCGATATAGATTATTGTTATTAAAATTAAAAGTAATTATTTTTGTGTTGTGCTAAAATTGTAAAGAATTGTTAATTTTTCTTTTTGAATTTTTAAGCAATTATTTTCGTTGTATTATATCTCAAATATACGCATTCACACAATTTAAACAATGAACATAAACGCAACTCAGCTGCCCGAAATATCATTTACAGAAGATGGGGATGAGCTCCACAAATTTCTCCTTCACTCAAATAGCACGGACTTCTTTCATATACAACATAAAATCTTCAACAGCAATTATAAAATTCATTTCTCATGAAGATTAACCCTTGATAAAGCATATTTTAGTGGGAAACTTTATTAGAAATTTGAATAATTTTTAAGAATTCTTTTATTTTTCTTTAATATTATTCGATTCAATTTTCTCGCAAATATCCATTTCAATGCAAATATATGAATTGGCGGTGCATAAATTATGACGCTCTTGCTAGGGGGATAAACATTCGGCTGGTTGAGATTAATTCTGATATTGTATGAAATGCGCTTGGTAAGTAGAGTAAAGCGAAATCAAAAGAGAAAATCTAGGATAAGATCAAAACCTTTTCGCTATTAATCCGAATTGAACCGCGTGTAAATGCAATGTATAAAAATCATTGGAAAAGCATTTCATTCAATCATGTTGATAGTGAGTTTCTTTTAGCATTTATTTATTTATTTGCAATTTTTAATGTAATTTCTAGTTTATTTTCTTGTGCCTCTTTTTGGGCTGCTCCACGAAAATGGATTACGCTGAGAACTGTGAAACATTGTGCTATGCTGATTGTGAGTGTACTGTAAAAGATATATACGATACTAAAATTGAATGCCGACAGAGATGCCTCAAAAAATATGTGAATTGCTCACAGAAATGTAATCCGAAAGATCTTAGATGCCAAATATATTGCTGGAAAACCATGAAAATGTGTGATAAATACGACTGCAAAGAAGTATGCCTGGCTTATTGCCATTGTAACAAATATGATACTAGCAATACTTGCTGGCATAAATGCTATTGGCCATATTGGCATCACAGATATAAAATATGTTATATCTCCTCAGGTGACATGCATTGCGATTTAGAAAGCCTAAGAAGATGGTATTATTGCTATGGGGATTATTCTTTTGATAATAGATATTCTTTGAAATAAAAAATATTTTTTCCTGCAAATTAAATTTAAATTTTATTTCTTTTTCTTTGATTAATAAAGAAAATTGGTTTATTTGTTAATTCCAAATGAAATCAATTAAAATAATAAAATGAAATTTGACATAGAATTTACATCTATCACCGAAGAGAACTGAGGCCATTTAGTCGTATTTCACTAGAAGGTATATCTCAGGACTTCAAAAATCAGTGAAATATATTTACCAACTGCAATTTCTAAACTTTATTTTTTAAACGGACATCTTTGGACCTACAAGACTAAATTATAAAATTTGTGCATAAAACAATTGATTGTCAATTGTTGTAGAGTATAAATGATGTTGAAGGTCTTAATTAGAAGTGTCAAAAAGATAATCTCTAATTATGACCGCTAAAAGAATGTCGAGCTAACAGTTTTTAATTTCTAAAAAGAAAAATTCGGTGTCTCCGGCAAAGATATTAATTTTCCAATTAAATTCTCGCCAATAATTCTCCAATGCAATGTATTGAATTTCATCAAATTCACTTGAAAAAGGCAGTGCCGAAAATTCGGGAGTATCAACAAACATCGATATAATACTGATTTATAGTCTTCAAACTCTCTTTTTGATTCAATGGATAAAATAATCATTGGTGAAATTGGAAGAAATAAAAGTTCTTATAATATATATATATATATATATATATATATATATATATATATATATATATATATATATATATATATATATATATATATAGTAGATGGATTGGTCTCCGCTAAAACAGGTCTCCGTTGGAACAAAGACATATACCATACCCCCCCCCCCCCCCCCCCGGTCGGAAAAAGTAAAAAAAGTTTTTTTTTCAAGGTCAAATTTTAAACAAAGACATATGACTCATCAAGGTAATTGAAACAAAGCCATGACTCATCCGATGACTCATCAAGTTCATTTAAACAAAAACCATGACTCGCCAAGGTCATTCTCAAGGTCACATGACTCATTCAAGGTCATTCTCAAGGTCATATGACTCATCCGATGACTAATAAAAACAGGTCTCCGCTGGAACAAAGACATTATTATCATTTTAAAATATTATTATTTTAATAGTTTAATATCTTTGTTCCAGCGGAGACCTACTTTTGGTCATGCAAAAAGTAAGTGATCCCATCATCCGAATTTATTAATCGATAGTCCATTTTAATGCCTAGTGCAAGAGCTATCTAATGATATATAAATATTATTATTATCATTAATATTGGCAAATATATTAACATTTTCCCAAGGTCATATAATTATTATTATTTTTCAAAAATATTATTAAATGTGCTAGCGGAGACCTACTATTTGGCCTGCCAAAAGTTATCGTTACCATCAATTTATTTCATTGATCGATAGCTTATTTTGAAGCTTGGTGCAAGACCTTTCGAATGAGGTATAGTAGTTATCACCATCATTAATATTGACAAAGTTACTAACATTTTCCCAAGACCATTTTCAAGGTCATTTGACTATTTTATTTTTTATTTTTAAAAATATTATTTTTTCAAGGTCAAATATTTTTTTCAAGGTCAAATTTTAAAATTTAAATTTACAGAGTTCCCGCCAACGAAAATTATTAAACGCTAGCTCATTTTAAAGCCCAATGCACGTCCTTTCAAAGGAGCCATATATCTAATTATTAAAATTATTATTTCTAAAGATATTATTATTATTATTATTATTATTATTATTATTATTATTATTATTATTATTATTATTATTATTATTATTATTATTATTATTATTAGTATTAATCTATATACTCTGAGTTTACCCGACAAAATATTTTGTCCTCCTATGGGTAATGCTCACAAGGGTACTACTCACGGTCAACAACTCGCAAGGGTATTATTAAACAAATCAACAAAACATACATTTATTTAAACAATAAAATAATGTAAAATTAACAAAGGTAAACTAAATATTGATGTACTAGTATTCGCAGCAATATCGTTTGAAATTGGTAACGTTGAATTGATTTTCAGATATTCTATTGATCCTTTGATTGTTTGAATTTCGCTTAATAATAATTCAATCTTTTTTAACAAATAATCATGCTTCTTATCAATAATTTTCATATTCTTTTTATTTTCAATAATAGAGTTATTGAAAACTTCAATATGATCAATCAATTTAATTTTTATATTTTGTATATATACAAATGATAGTTCATAGCTGTTTTCTAAATTCTCCAATCTTTGAGATATTCTCTTTCCTGGATGCTTTGAACATTTTGGTTTGTCGAGAATATATAAAATATCCATCAACTTGGCTGTATTCGGACAAACACATATTGATTTATTAAAAGACTCCACTGTTATTGTTGTATTGTGCGAGCACACACTCGTTATAATAATTAGTAATATGAATATAGTTTTCATGGTGTATCAAATCAAAGCTTTTCTTTTACATTTATAGTCTATCAACCAATCAAAATCATACGGTATTAGTATAAATAAAACATCATATTTTTAATTATTGTAGAAATGTCGCAACCAAATTTTATGGAAAATCTTTTAAGCGAAGTTATCAACAAGAAGATTGTGGAAAGCCTCAGTTTCCTGGTCGACCGGACCGAAGAGATTATCGAAGGAAATTATATCGATTATGAGGATATGCTCAATTCCGATTGCCTCGAAACGAAAAAATTATATTTTCATAGGATTTTTAACTGCCTATTTGACGATGAGATGAAGTGGACCCGAATACTAGTAATGTTCGCTTATATGAAGATTATAATAGAAAAAAGTTTATGGGACTCTGAACATTATTATCAGTAGTCTCAAGAAGTAATACTTTTATAATCTATATTTTATTAATATTTATTTTCTAGATAATCAAGTCAAAGTTTCAACCATGGATTGAAGCCAATGGCGGATGGAGAGTACTGAATCAACTCGCCAGAAATGCGAAGGAAATCGATGAACACAAAATGAAATTTAAAAACTATATAAAACTTGCAACAGGTGTTGCTATTTTGTATGTTATATCTAGGGATGTTAAACGAGCAACGGTTAACCGGTTTCCGGTTCGCAAACCGGTTCCCGGTTTTCGTATTTACGAACCGGAAACCGTTTCCCCAAATTTGTAGCACACACTATTGCATTCCGAGTTTGATCCGGAAATCGGTTAACAAAATAATAAATACAAGAAAAACCTGACGTTGACATTGACATGATGAATTTATGCATTTGACCTTTTGTTGATTTCGCACTTTCAAATTCCGCGTATGACATTTTTAGAGTGACCTTTAATCACCAGTGGCGTCACTCGGCTTAACGAACAATGATCGTTTTCTTTCTGTTTACGAACAATACATTAATGCCTTCAGGGAATTCACCCCATATTTCTAGTACTATCACTGCCACGTGGTTTTACTAGATCTGTGTTTTAGGCTGTATACTCGTCTGGGTATCTGAGTAAATTTTTTGTCAAATTGGTACTAATCGTAATTTGTTAAAATATATGACATTTCGCAATTTCAAGTGTTTCTATCTAAACCTTCTATTATTAGTATAACAGGATATTTACATGCACTTCGTCAAAGTCCCAAAGCATGCAGATGTAATTGTTACTCGATTGTTCGCAAGGCTATCCAAACTAGTTCATGTTTATCACACTCGCTAGAGGCGCCACACATGCAGGTATATACGATTTTTATATTCGCGTCTACAAGAGCACTAATTACAAGCCCGGGTAGTCCTGCTGGCTGCACTGACGGCTCTAACTACTATCTAGTACCCAGTTTACGACCATACTTCGAGGGATCAAAGCTCGAGTAAGTCCTGAACACGATTAAGCCTTTTAACAGAACAGCCCAAGGCTGGGTTAGAACCCGCGAAATACAATATCTCACGTTTACGAATTTAACGCTCAACCGGTTGTCCACCGTGTCACCCTACATCTTAACAATCCTAACAATCTTAACAGTATTAACACTAAATATTGTAATGTTTTCATAACATGGATACTGAATAACTACTTATGTTTTTTTGTAAATTTCCGGGGTTTTCTCTAAACACAGCTCGTAACACTGATAGTGTTTACCGCTATTTTATTTCCTGAAATGATAAATACACGTGTTACACAAAGATTGTTCAATTGTTGTCTTGAATTTAAATGTTATGGTACAGTTTAAAAGCAACTTTTAGGTAAAAATTTTCTAATTAAGAAAAGAAAACAAATCCATTTCTATTGAAAAATTGATTTTTATTTATTCTTAAATATACTTTAAATTCTGCCATGAAGCGAGCAAACGAATCCGCAGTATGGGAGCACATGCAAAAACTATCAACCGGAAAAGTCATGTGCAAAATATGCAAAAGTGAACTATCTCAAACAGGCGGGAGCACAAGTTCCATGAAGCACCAAATACAATCGAAACATGCCGAAGTAATGAACACCGGGAGGGCGCATGCGGTGCAATCAAAATTGAACATCTTTGGAATTGGGCCACAGCGATTATGCACAGATAGACGCCAAGAAAAAATCACACAACTTCTGACGAAATTTATTATAGGAAACATGTTGCCTCTGGCTTTAGTGGAAAGTGAAGAATTTCGTGAATTTGTGAATTTTTTGGAGCCCAACTACAAAGTACCTTGTCGCCAAACCATTACTACCAGATTGGACATTTTGAAGTCTGGAGTGGCCCACACTGTTAAAGACGATTTGGCGAATGCAACGGCTGTGTCTGCTACAACAGATATTTGACCGAGCATAACTAATTGAACATAAATTAGCTTTACAGCGTCATATATAACGATCGACTGGGGCATTAAAACAGTGACCTTGGAGAACTGTGTTATGACCGAACGACACACCCAAACAAATATTGCGAAGTGGTTGCTAGAGGCTGCAGTGGAATGGGGAATTGAAAAAAAACTCATTTCAGTTGTCCATGATGGAGCCTCCAATATGAAAGAGGTGGCTAAGATTAACAGTTGGATTGATGTAGGATGTGCCGCTCATAAGTTGCATCTGTGTGTAATTGCAGCAATGGGGATTAACAAAGTAACAAATTCCTCCATTTCAAATTGTGTTTGTGCCGCTAGTAGGCTTGTTGGTCATTTTTCTCATAGTGCTCTAGCCACTATCGAATTGGAGAAAAGGCAGCTGGCAATGAATATAAAAGACGATAACGGAAATGAGCTGGCACAGCCGCTAAAGCTAATTCAGCACGTTAAGACCCGTTGGAATTCGGTCTACCACATGTTTTCACGGCTAGTTAAACTTCGTTGGCCAGTCGTGGCCATACTATCAGACACCACACTAACGAGACTATCTGATGCACGAGCAATGGAACTTAAGGACACCCAGTGGAATCTCATGTGTGAACTAGTACCCGTTTTGAAGCCTCTTCATGTGGTTACCGCTCTGATGTCGGCTGAAAAAACGCCATCCTCGTCATTAGTATTTCCGCTGCTTTTCAAGTTGATCAATGTACATACGGCTGTCAAAGAAGGAGATTCGGAAACGATTGCAATGTTCAAATCTGCAATGCGGGCGAGTATAGATGATCGATTTGGCCTGAGTAAAATTGAATCCGCATTTAATCCATTCATCATTGCAACTGTTTTGGATCCAGCAACTAAATGCATGGCCATGTTTCCTGAAGATTTTCGCCGGGCTGCATATGAAAACGTTCGGCAGCTCGTCATAGCAGAAGATGTCGCAATATCAGACAATGCACAGCTGGAACCTTTAAGCTGGTCAGCAGAATCAGACAACGCAGCAGCCAAACGTTTACAGCTTGATCCACGTGCTGCGACATTGAGATTTCTCTCGGAAAATAACGAAATTGCTGCAAAGCCGCCAGAGTTTGAACGGTATTTAATGCACCCAGAGGAAGAAAATAAAAATGCATTACAGTGGTGGAAGGCCAATGAAGGTCACTATCCCCGAACAGCGGCGATTGATCGAAATTTCCTGTCTATTCCTGCCACTTCTACTCAGTCAGAGCGTCAGTTTTCTGCAGCCGGCCGCTTGGTGACGAAACTTCGTTCAAGACTTGATCCAGATCACGTGGACACTTTGATTTTTTTATACAATAACTTGTGAGTTGTGAATATAAATTTCACGTTCTTGATGAGGATTTGTGATTATTGTCGTAGAATTTTGTTGGAGGAATTTTAAGAAGAAAATGCGTGCTTCCAACGCAAGAGCAAGACTTTTGATTATGAAAAAAAATAAAGTAAACAAACATTCGGATGTTATATTTAAGTTTTTGTTTTAAAAAATAATATTATTCATTAGTTTAAGAACAGGTAATAATTATAAAAAATATTCAATATATCATGAAATTTATATCAACGTTCCCTCTAAGCGCAAAATTTTTCTTTTTGGGCAAGATTTTTTGAAATGAAAAACTGTGTCTGTGTGGGAGAGCGCACATATAATCTTGTATTTCAAAAGTATTGCTCACAAATCACTTAGGAAAATTAATTTATGTGACTTCACAAAAGTCGTAAGTTATGAAAACTTATAACTAACATCAATTCAATTTTATATGCCGTAATAGTTTTTCCATTTTTATAAGTTTTATAAAACAAGTAGTTTTAAAAAACTTTGTTTATTCTTATTTCCATTTTCGCAATGTTTTTTTCTGAGCAATATAGTAGATTAATTTCTCCCGCACCACACTACCACAACGAGCACTACGCGCAGCCTAAAAGGAACATTGATTATAATGCCATATAATAATTATGAAAATGATACTATTTAAAGTTAAAAGTTCAAAACCACATATTGACAATACCAGCCAATATCCAAATTCGCAATTGTTTCATTAACACGCTGATTGCTTTCGTGGTAAAACCAGTAATGTAATTAAACGGATACTTCTTTCCAGGCAAGGCCTACACGAAAGAGTTACATTTCGATTTGATATTTATTCCTGGGTCGTTCGCTAGAATACCTAAGTTATTATCACCGGTTTGGATCCATACAGCACACAAGTACAAGAACATATAGATTATAATGCAAAAATCCCCCAGTTAAAGCCGTTAGCAAGTTTCTCTGGTAGACTGGTACTCAAACCCAATTTAAATACCCTGAAAATTAATCAGTGATGAATTTTAGAGTGAACCCGGATCTTTCATCGAGAATTATAGTTCATTCGGTGCATGTGAGACACGATCACGAACTTCACTTTCTGGCGTCAGAGTCACATGTGCTACCACATGATCTACCGCTGATCCTTAGTAGTAGTAGTAGTTTGGTGGAATAACGGGAAGTGCTTAGAACTGCATTCCATGGCCACGCTCTTCCATATTTTATGTTCATTAATTTATATTTGCCCAATATGCTTAAACGAGTTCACTGAAACAACCTCCACAACTTCTTCCGGAACAACATTACAGAATTCCACAATTATGTTTGAAAGAAAGTTTAACGAAATTTCTCTCAAGTTCACAACATCAACCATGCGCGTTCCATAAACAATTTCGTAACGTAACTTCAACTTGTTTCGTTTTGTAGATGTGGTCTCACTCGTATTATTGTTAGGCATTCTACGATATCAAAAATTAAGTGTCAAAACTTTCAAATTTATCTGAAATATTCCCACATTTTTCGAGGATAACATTATCACAATGTCTTACAGTGTACATAGACACACACTGCACTCCGAATATGGCCGATGAGGAAAACGTAAATTTCTACAGAAACATTGGAATGAATTACCTAAACAAAGATTTCGTATGATAAGATCGAACTCGGACACGCATGAATAGCAATTTTCGAATTTCAATACAGCTGAGGTACCATCCGCATTTCGATCATATTATAAGTTATAATGAATAATGAATAATGAATTATAAATTATGAATTATGAATTAGTATATTCTTAGTTTCAGTCCTTTAGTTCAATGTTTCTCGATATTTTTGAGAAATACAAAGTCATGGCCTGATGGGCCAGCTGAATTAATCAAGTTATTCGAGTACAAGTCTCATACGCAGTGCCAGCAATTGGTTCAATGTCGTTAAAAAACGATAATGTTACGATAAGATATTGCGAAATAATTGCACTTTTCTTTCTACCATCTGCGTTACGATATTGCGATATACTGAACAATTTTTATTGTACGATTTAGCCACCGCCGATCATGATTTGAAAACTTCTGATTTAGATATATTCAATGTTATGTCAAATTAATGGCATTTCGGGCATTTTAAATTGATATTATTAATAATTCCACCCTCGCGTTTGTGCCGACTGCCGATAAGCCTGATACAGACCAGCAATTAAGCGGTTTAGGGTTCTGGTAGAAATCCGCCAGAAACCGATTCTCGGATCAAAAGTCTAGTTTGCTATGCAGTATGCCCTAGAGTATAGTCAAAACGATGACCGGTTTCAAACCGGGTTTTCAGAAACGGTTACCGGTTTAGTATAAAATCCGGTTTTAACAACCATAGATGAGAATAAAGGTCTTAAATATAAGGAATGGGTTTTTCTTAGACCTAAATGTTATAGTTTGTTGGGTGATGAGGAAACAAAAAGGGCTAAAGGTGTAACATTGAAAGGTAGTGACATAAAACATCAGTCATACCTGGATTGTTATAATACTAATCAAATTTTTTAGATTCCTGAAACAAAATAACTAGCAAAACCCATCAAATTTACACAATAAAAAATACTAAAATAGCTCTAACTAACGCAGATGACAAAATGGTTTGGGTGGGGAAAAATACTAGTTTAGCATATGGCCATGTAAGATTAAGTCAATTAGATGAAATAGAAGATGTTGGAGAAGATGTTGGAGAAGTTGATGAAGAAGTTGATGAAGAAGTTGAAATTAATGATGTTATTTTATCAGATGAAGATTGATTTTATTAAATAAAATTTTATATCTTTACTTTTGTTCTTTTCATGTGTTTAGTTATGTGCCTAGTTATTTTTTATGTGTTGTATAGTATTTGGTTGAAATAATAATATTATTATTATTACTATTATTATTATTATTATTATTATTATTATTATTATTATTATTATTATTATTATTATTATTATTATTATTATTATTATTATTATTATTATTATTATTATTATTATTATTATTATTATTATTATTATTATATTTATTATCACATTAAAAATATCTTAAAAAATTATTTCATAAAAATTTTCATTAAAAAATTTAAATTCTCAAATACCGACTATTATTCCAACTTTTGTTAATAAATTTAAAAATCTTACTTTAATTTACTTATTTAAAAATTATTACTTAATTTACTTATTTAACTTTAATTTGAAATTTTGGACCTTAATTTACTTTAATTGTAAAGTTTGAACCCATTGACTACTTAAATTTAATTCTTAGACCATAATTTACTTTAATTTAAAAATTTGAAACTTTATTTAATTTAATTGAACCTTAATTTACTTTATTTATTTTCTTTTATTTATTTTCTTTAATTTAAAAATTTGTAACATAATTTACTTTAATTGAAAAATCTGAGCCCTTTGATTACTTTAATTCCATTATTATACCCGTAATTTACTTTAATTCAAAAATTTAAACCTTTATTTACTTTATTTTAAAATTTTAGACCCACCCAAATAATTCTGACATCCTTGGCTTTTTGATTTGAAAAAAAATTTTTGTTTTGAAAATTTCAGAAAAAAAAGAAAAGATTGGGCATTACGGCAGCAATTGTGTAATCAAAAAGCAGAAAATGTCTACGGCAGCANGGCAGCAGACCCCCCCCCCCCCTGATTACCTACTCTTATTTAGTCAAATTCAATCACATTACAAAGTCATCATCCTGTAACTTGATTATTGACCTGTCATTAAAAAAATAAATTTTATTTTAAATTTAAAAAACAAGTCAATAAAATACAGGAAATTATGAAGAAAAATTATTAAATTTACCTTAGAATTAACATTTTTTTTTAAATATTCTTTCAGTCAACATGAAATTCACAAAAATGTTAAATATTTCCTTAAACCATCAACTCAAAAAAAATTACTAATGAATGTCTTAGACACCAAAATTTATCTAAATAATCTTTCAAATTAAATCATTAAAATTTAAGACAACTCGTAGGAATTTGTCATTAAATTCAATTAAAATTAAATAAAATTAAAGATAAGGACTTTGATAAAAATATTATTCTAAAATGGTAAGAATTAAATGGAGATGTAATTATTTTTTAAATCTAATTAACTTAGTAATAATTAAAGAAAATTATGACTAAGTTAATGACTAAGTCATAAAAATTTGCATCTCAAATTGTCAATTCTCATCGATTGATAGTTTTTCAAAATATCTGACAATAAATTATTAATGTAATTTTAAAAATTTACTTTAATTTACTTAATTTAAAAGTATTACTATAATTTAAAAATTTTAATTTTAATTTAATTCTAGACCATTGATTACTCAAGTTTAAAATTTTAAGCCTTAATTTACCTATTTATCATTAATTTACTTTAATTTAACCCTTTATTTACTTAATTTAGACCTTGTTTAGTAAATATAAAAGTTTAAAAAATAGACGATTGATTACATTAATTTAAAAATGTATCCTTTAATTTATATAATTTCCATCTAAAATTGACATTGAAAAATATTTTATAAAAGTTTTCATTTAAAATTTTCATTTCTCATCAGATGATAGTTATTCAAAATATCTGACAATAAATTATTAATTTATTTTACATTAATTTACTTTAATTTAAAAATTTAGAACTTAATTACTTAATTTAAAACTTAACCTTAATTCACCTATTTAATTTAATTTTCTTAATTTTAAAATTTGGAGCTTAAATTACTTTAATTACAATTTTTAAGACCCTATACTTTAATTTAAAATATTTGACCATTGATTACTTAATTTAAAATTTTAGACCTTAATTTACCTATTTATCCTTAATTTACTTTAGTTTAACTTTATATTCCTTGATTACTTCAATTTAAAAATTTAGACCTTAATATACTTAATCGAAAATTTTAGATCCTTAATTTAATTTTAAAATTTAGCAATTAATTTACTTAATTGAAAATTTTGAACATAAACTTACTTAATTGAAAATTTTAGACTATAATTTTCATGTAAAATTGTCATTGAAAAATTTTTATTTCTCAGGCGCTGTTTAGTAGGTAGTTAGTAGCCTACGAGAACAATTTTTCTGCTTTTTGATTACGCGATTGTTCCCGTAAGCTACACTTTTTTTTAATTTTCATTAAAATTTATCTTAAAAAAATTTATTTCTCAGAAGCTGTTGGTTATTCAAACATTTTGTTAATAAATTTTTAAATCTTACTTTAATTTACTTATTTAAAAATTATTACTTTAATTTAATTATTTAACTTTAATTTTAAATTTTGAATCTTACTTAACTTTAATTTAATTTTTTAGAACCTTAATTTAGTTTCATTTAAAAATTTGGATCTTAAATTACTTATTTGAAACCATTGATTACTTTAATTAAAAATTTGAACCTTAATTTACTTTATTTCAAAATTCTAAGCACATAATTTACTTTAATTGAAAAATTTGGACCTTAATTTACTTTAATTTAAAAATTTGGACCTTAATTTACTTTATTTGAAATTTTAGACCTTAACATAAAGCATTGATGTTAATGATGAACCGTAATTGACGAACATAGACCTGAATGAAAACGTTATTAACATTAACAGATACAATTACACTCCCTCAAAAACGAAGGAAACTCAATTCACACAAACTCGATATTATTCCTGCTAAAGGGCCTCGAGATTTAAATTATTACTTTAATTTATTTATTTAAAAATAATTACTTTAATTTAAAATGTTTAACTTTAATTTAATATAATTCTAGACCATTGATTACTTAATTTACTTATTTCTTCTTGTATTACCTGATTTAACATTTTACACCATAATTTACATAACAAATAAATATAACCCTTATTTAAATATTTAACCAATAATTTCACGCGGTCATTGATTAATTCAGAAAAATTTGCATCTTAAATGACTTTGGAAAATATTTCATAAAAATGTCAATCTAAAATTGTCACTAAAATTATTTCATAAAAGTTTTCATTTCTCGAAAGCTGGTGAATATTCAAACTTTTTGATAATAAATTTAAAATAATTACTTTTATTTAAAAATATAACCATTGTATTACTTAATTTTAAAAATTCAAACCCATGTATCCCAAATATAGCCATTGATTTACTTAATTTAAAAATTATGCCCATAATTTACTTTTATTCAATTTTTAGACTCTTTATTTACCATGCATTTTTTATTGAGGACCTTTTTGCATTGAAAATCCAGGATCAAGGAGACCCACCTTAACAGAGCCGGCTTGAGCATTTGAGGCACCATGTGCGAGGTTAATTGTGGGGTTATTACTTATTTTTATTAACTTTTTTTTTCAACCTAAGAAATTGGAATCTGCCATAATAAACTACCTATCTATTTAGTATAGAATTGGAAGATAATAATAATAATAATAATAATAATAATAATAATAATAATAATAATAATAATAATAATAATAATAATAATAATAATAATAATAATAATAATAATAATAATAATAATAATGGTGTAAAATATTTTTTTACGGATGTCTAACATTAAAATAATATAAACATTACAAGCTTTGTGATACCCAGTGCAAATCCCAATAGTAGACTAGTAGACTAAATGCAGGAGATGCGAAGATTTCTCTTCACGACATTTAAGTATACAATATTGCTGATTCAACTCTATTACATACTTTACCTGCTACACTGGAAATCGCATCACTTGCAAATTAGCTAAATCATTTTATCTGATGGCAAATTCAGGATCCTGTGTCGTAACTCATTTTGAGCATAGAGTTGATACAGGGCCTGTGCTTGCTTCTGTATCAACGTGCATTGAGCACGAATTTCCTCGATGAGATTAGCGCGACAGTGCTCTAGACGAAGCACTTCCTGTAGTGTTAAGCACTTCCTGTAGATAAATGGGCCTAAAAAAAGTTGGGCTTAAATACGTACTTGTCCGAACACGAAATGCAGGGTTTAATTGCAGATTTTTTGCTTAATTCATCATCACCCTATTTGGGCTTAATTTTACTTTAAATTTAACTTACCATATAAGTACACTGCTAAATCTCTTTTTGGTCTCTATGATTTTACAGTCTCGATTGTACCTTGCAATTGCTCTGATAATTCTATAAGTTGCAAACATTTGATTAAAGATATTACAATTAACAAAATATACTAAATATTGAAATACATCCGGAGGCTGCGGCGGATCAAAAACTCTTGAGGCAATTTTTTCTGTCTGCTTTACCGCCACACGCACAACAAATTTTAGCGCTTTCGTCAACAGCAGATGTGGTAGAGCTAGCAAAGATGGCCGACAAGATTAACGAAATCGTGCGACTTGGTCCGCAACCAACTTGCTCTGTGCAGTTAAGTAGCAGCACTAACCCCGAAATTTTACCTTCTTCTTCTTCTTCTTCTTCTTTGAAACCTTCGACCGAAGAAGCCTTACTTTGCGCTATTACAGGCCTTACTAAACGCATCAGCGAGCTTCAGAATAGCATGTCCACCAGGCGGACAAATGACGACAGACAATATGCACAAAAATCACACTTTGTGCAAAATACTCGTCAACGTTCACCTTCTCCTGCAACCAGGAACCTGTGCCGTTTTCATTTTAAGTTTCGTAACAAGGCACGGTTCTGCCAGCTAGGTTGCAATTGGCGAGATAAAGCACCATCCTGTCAGATACTTGACAAGTGTATATACCACGACAGGTTTGGAGATAAAGCCTTAAAATGCTTCGAAGGCTGCTCCAATTACACAAAACCAAAAGCAAGCAACCAAAAAACTTATAATGCCACAACTTCTAGCGGCAGAGGTGGGAGGCAAAATTTCATCAAAATCAGACTTATTTTTAATAGAAGCAGAGTCAAACGCTTTTAATATATTGTCGTCTCCTTCCAACCTAAAGACTACCTTCCAGACCTCAACACTGTCGATATTTCTTTGAAGGCCGCAAACGGTAGTGTTGTTGAGACGTTAGGTTCAAAGACAATTGCTTTCTCGCTGCCATTTCTGTCCGACCAATTATTTGAGTGGAAATTTTATATAGCAGAGGTTATTATCCCCATATTAGGATCTGATTTTTTAAGCGCTAACGAACTACTCGTCGATTGCCGTGGACGCACTTTAAGGATAAATAACCAATTAAACTGCAGCACTATTCCCTCAAACATCTTTGAAGATCCACAACGGATAGGAACGGATGATATAAATACTACTCCGTCGAAAACGGTTATAACAATCGAACACCCAAAAATAGCCTTAGATATTATTAATAGGTGTTTTAACACGCCAATAAGTGACGTTTCGAAGCCGCTTTACTGCCACACGATCGACACAACTTCATCTTTACCAGTTAGATGCAAAATTAGACCACTGTCGAATGAAAAACTCGAATTTGTACGTTCCGAGTTCACTAACCTCTTACATGAGGGTACCATTCGGAGATCTAAATCTCCATGGTCATCGACATTGCACATGGTATCAAAAAAAGATGGCACTTTCCGTCCGTGTGGCGACTATCGAAACCTTAATGCTATTACGGTACATGATTCCTATAGCATGCCGCTTGTTAGTGATATCCTTCACCGTCTTTCAAAGGCAAAGATTTTCTCCACAATCGACCTCGTGAAGGCGTACCATCATACGCCACATTGCCGGCAAAGAAAACGTTATTGCTGACTGTCTTTCCGCAGTACCAACGCTATATTGCACGATCCGATTTTTCCAGTACAGTGCCTCCGCGACAATCCACCTTTGGCAAAAGATCTAGCTGCTTTTGGCGATAAGCTTGAAATCGTGGACGGAGTACACTTTGACTCGTCTTTATCAGGTGTTTTAAGACCGATTTTGCACGATTCCTTACGGAAATTAGCTTTCCACTCCATTCACGACTTACATCATCCAGGTTCGTCGGCTACCTTCAACCTATTGCATTCACATGTGTTTAGCCAGCAATAAGGCACGATCTTAAATTGTGGGTGAGTCAGTGCATCGGTTGTCAACAACACAAGATCACGAGACACACTAAGCCACAGATGATTCACTAACCGACCGGAAATAGGTTCGAAATTCTTCACATCGACCTGGTCGGCCCCTTGCCTTCTGATCGCGGTTTTTCTTACTTATTAACCATGATTGACCGGAAAACGCGTTGGTTTGAGGATATTCCTCTAAAAAGCATTTCTGCTGAAATTGTAGCAAATTCAATTTTGCAACATTGGATTTCTAGATACGGTGTTCCAAAATCAATAATCACAGACAAGGGAACTCAGTTTGAATCCCAGTTATTTCAACAACTAACTGAAAAGCTCGGTATACAACACCTCTGTTCAACTGCTTACCATCCTCAGACAAACGGCATGATCGAAAGATTTCACCGTACTTTGAAGACTTCTCTTGGAATACTTTCATCGAGACTTAATTGGACTAAAGCTTTACCTTTTGTCCTTCTTGGTTGGCGTAACACACCCTCCAGGACTACCGGAACTACACCGGCACAGTTACTTTTCGGTTCTTCAACATCGTTACCTAACGAATTACTTGATTTCGATAATGCTCCTACCTTTGAGGAATTAGATATGGCTAGAGATCATTTTCTTTCGATCGATAGCAACCCACAGTTTTCTTATTTTCGGTGCATTATATCTCAAATATACACACTCACACATTTTAAACAACGAACATA